>OY720452.1:57241041-57433541 GCA_963082715.1 Harpalus rubripes
CCGAACAGTGCTACGAGTAATTTTGGCTCTTCAGATTTCATTGTACGTAGATATATATATATATATATATATATATATATATATATATATATATATATATATATATATATATATATATATATATATATATATATATATATATATATATACATATACATATAGAAAAGTGAAATTCACATGCAGGTAAGCAGTCAGGATGATGATTAATTTTGAATAAAACTCTTTTAAGTTATTATCAAGCTTTCGGAATTATTTTATTCCTTCCTCAGGATAACTACAAAACGGTTACAATGATCATAAACTACATGTTAAAAAATGTGCACAGTAAGTACTTACTACTTTTTGAGGTTATAATTTAAACAAAGCAGTCGTAAGAACAAAAAATGGTTGTGTTTTGAAATATGCTTCGGAACAACCCCTTCCTTACGGCAGTTAAGCAGGAAGATTCTACGGTTCTTCGCGGATGCTAGTTTGATCTTGAAATTGGCCCATCTTTTTAACATGGCCTTGTTACCGTATGTTGTTTTGATATTATTGAAGAAACCCATTCTGTAAGTATTAACTGGTCATATATATATATATATATATATATATATATATATATATATATATATATAGATTCACCCTCATTTATTTATTAACCTAATTTGGAGAGACATTATGTGAAGGTATGCCGTATAGTAAAGTCGTGGAATCAAAATCATATTGTTTTATTCTGGTCGCGTCACTTGGTGAGTCTGTAGGTGATCAACAAGTTTTCTGAAAAATAAGACAAACACGTATATAATCCATATAGGGGTGTACCTACTTTTATAATTCTACAATAACCAAAATAAGTCACCCTATCAAACGACGAACATAGTCAATAGTTATACAACAAGCGGTTCGAAAATAATCGAATATACAGTTGAGAGGACGAGATGCGTTGCCTAGGAAACACAACGACACCGTATTGTATTCAGATTATTTTCGTATATGTATACATGGTGGCGCTCGAAATCCGTTACATAGGCATTTAAAATGGGAAAACCCCAAATTATTTTTGATAAAAAATCTTCAAATAAAAGTTGTAGAATATAAAATTCTGCATGTAAATCAGTAAACAAAATTCATTTCGTATGTTTAGTAACTCCAGAAATGTTAGCCATGGAATTAAAACAAAAAGACAAAGAAATGTGATCATTTAAATGCCAAATATTGTGATTTTACGTCAAGAAAAATGAGTATTTGACCTGTATAGAAGAATTAAATTATTATTCTGCTTAAGAATTTTACGTTGTGGCAATTTTATTAAATAATAAAAAGTAAAAAAAAAATATGACAGATAAACACACGTTTGTTTGTTAAGCTTTTTGTTATTCCATGGCTATCACTACTTTTGAGTATATTTTCGACATTTTCATACCTAATTTCTGCTCTTATAAAGCATACAAAATTAATTTTGCTTATTGATTCAAATGCAAAATAATATGTTCTAAAACTTATATTTGAAGATACACAACTATATTTTTACGAAATGTCAAAAATATTACATGTTCATTTATATCAAAGGATGATATGATGAAACATCACTAGTTGTGTTTCGCGAAACACAACTTAGCAACGCAAATAACCGGTGTTATACAGCGTACTAAGAAAAATTGAGCTATCTGATTGGTCTATTTTTCGATGAGTTTTATAGTCATATAAATATTTCAGGGAATATAATTTGAAAAATTTAGCGCTGCACTTCTTTGTGCAAGGATACCTGTGGGAGGGAGGGGGTTAGTTCAAGGTCATATACATTGAAACTTAAAAATTATGTACGAACTACAAGTCAACTACAACACCCAGATGAGTTACGAGGAACGCGCGTTCTAATTATTATAAATATATTTTGTAATTCTTGTTTCATGTACACATTCGAATAATAATAAATAATATAGAGAGAAGTGAAAGCAACTGAAAATTTTAAATTTAGAGCTGCATTTTTCATATTTAGAACTGCAGAAACAAGCCAGAGTTGCACCAAGTTATATCCCCTGAAATATTTGTATATTTTCGCTTGCAATTTCTTCAAATACATCTCAAAATAATCTAACCATTCTAACCTAATGCACAAAACTCTTGCTTCGAAAAAAAACAGACGACATGAATAGAAAAATGCAATGGGCCCGTCCAAGTATTCGTTTTTTTATAATGATGTAATTAAAGTTTTTAGCGCCATATTGTGACGTCAGCATCATTCCAGTCGTCCAGTTACCCTGTGAAAATGTCACTATAAAGTAGACCATGCATATTTTGCTCAAGAATTCGCGATTGGCTTAACACATACTCTAACATGCACATCCGAGTAAATATTATTAAGATCAATAGAATATTTACTTATTAAATAAATTTATGTTTTAATTATTGTAATCTCAATATTTGACATTGTTGTAATCATTTAGTAAATTAGAATGTAAATGTTGGATTACTTTTCATTATGAACTATGCTTTGATTATTGTAATCAATACTGTCATTGTTGTATTTAATTTACTTTAATAATTATTTTAGGCGTAATTAAGCATAATTTCAAGAAAACAAAAAATACGGAATTACTATTTTTAAATTCTTCGTAACATATAAAAAATTCAAAAAAAATTGGACGGGCTCATTAAACAGTAAGGACAGAGAACAAAATATTCTTTAATATTTATAATAACAAAATAAAAAATTATAAAACTATAGTTTTTTAATCAAAATATATTATTTTGAATCTAAATAGAAAAATTGAAAATAGTGAATCTATTTCTTTCAAAACTTTCATTTTTCTCAGTGTATTTTCAGTTCACCAATTACAACCAAAATCTAACCAGCTTTTCGTAACAGAAAAATACGAAAAAATTGTAAGTTTTGAAATTTTAGAACAAATGAGTATACGAGTAGTATTGGAATTATGTGATCAGACAGGATCGTCGCACACACATGCACATTCATAAGCAAACCGCACATGCAAAGGCACATGCACATGTACACGCACTCTCAAATTTTGGCAGTCCAGAAGAACTGGTTGTTAATCGTATTAGTTACTAATAAATATATTTATATTAGTAGTTTCTTTATATACGAAATAATCTGTAGTGCCGCGAATTGGATATTACATGTTTTGAATCCCACTACTGACTATTACTAGTGGTAGTAATATGTGAATTAACCGACATGATATCTCATTCTTTCAAGTAACTCAATTTATGTGTAAATAATATTGGGCATCTGTATATAAACTGAAATTTAAATCCTGTTAGATACTAAATAAATTATTGCG
This sequence comes from Harpalus rubripes, assembly GCA_963082715.1. Lineage (NCBI taxonomy): Eukaryota > Metazoa > Arthropoda > Insecta > Coleoptera > Carabidae > Harpalus > Harpalus rubripes. The sequence continues at coordinate 57,244,329 of OY720452.1, forward strand.
CAAAATTTACACTTTTAAGTACTAGACTACAAATTTAAATTAGCTCCCGCCGCATGTATCACATCTACTACTCTGTAATTCTTGTGATAAGATGTCCATAAAGCAAATCTCAACACATTTTAAGCAGCAGATTCACGCCCTTATCACTTAGCGAGAGATTAGAAGCCTTGTAGAGTACACACATACATGTTGTGTAAGCTAGTGTGTTGGTGATATTGTGGCGACCACCCTTACAGCTCCAGCGCTAGGGGTCGTCTTCTATCCTAGCCTAGGGGATGCAGTGTATTGCATTTCCAGTAAATTAAACTGAGCTGGTGTGAGCAGAGAAATTGAGAGGGATGGAAGGGAATTGTAGTAAATAACGACTTTGTAAGATAGTTTATTTTGAGTAGTAAATATTTGGGGTGGCTAAGAGGATAAGTTAATGGGATGACAAGTTTAATCTATGACATCTATTTAAATATATTACAGTGATTTCTACAGTTAAGTAAATAACAAAACAAGAGTGGTAACCTACAAATATAATACACAGATTGTTATACATTAAAAATGTAGTGCAAGTGTGTTAATAAACAGATTGATAGGCAAAATTCAAGAACTGAAAATGAAACTATTTGAAAAAATCTATTATGACAGATGCATTATCACGTTGTACCATAATTCCTGTCTCTGGAACTCTAGTGAGTGCTTCAGTCATACATTCTTCAGTCTACCATTTAGCGTCCACCTAACTAAATTGCAGTCCTTTACTGCATACATTACTTCATGGCTCGCTGCTTCTTGGTTATTGTTGGTGTTGCTCCATCTTTATGAATCCATACAGGACTCTCTTGGGATGTAAGTACGTCGAAAAAAGAAATATAAGTTTTGTCACCTGTTACAATGGGCTACTTGCGTGCCATTTTTTTATTTAATATTTTTGAAGAGACGATAAAAACTTGTTACCCATATTTTTTCTTTTGGCAAAATGTTTATTAATTGGCCAGAAAAAAATTAATGAAATTTTAATATTTAAATTACCGCCATGTATGACGTAGAATTACGCCGAACCAATGAATAGCCGTAAAGCAATAACATCGGTACGCCCAATAGCAACGGCATGTGCGGGTAATTTAAACATGACAGATCATCTATTTGATGTTTGAATAATAGTTTGAAGGTTAATATTTTCGTTTGTCATTTTAATCTTGTACGAGTATAAGCTAAGGTAAAATCCTTCAAAATCCCACTTAACAAATCGAAATACGTAACAAAAGTAATAGAAACCACGCAAATTGTAAATAATAAAGAAGAGAGACAGTGACAGAAATATGAACTAATGTCAAAATCAAATTAAAACTCGCACTCGCTCGCCATCTACAGGTTACATTCTTAATTATGCATCCCTTTCTCCAGTTCAAAATAATGACGTCAAAGAAAATCTTCTTTCTTAATTTCTTTAAAAAGCATATAATTTTTTAAATATAGATATCGGTAATGATATATTTGTACCGTGCGGGCGTTTACCAGGCGTCACCACACGGGCACTCATTGCTGGCGTAGAGTGTGCACCACAAGTGTCAATTTTGTGCCATTTAAAATTTGATATATTTGGCGTCGGTCGGGATCGAACCCGGTTCCCCAGATTCGCGACCAGGCACTCAGGCACGCGGCCACGAGACCCATTTTTTAAAAATAAAATTTATATTTTTACATACGATTTCACCTTTACATTAGATATTTAGTGATAGATATCAGATTTTCAGTACCACGCAAGTAGCCTATTATTGGAAAAATTTGATGTCCCATATAGAGGTGGGCGCGTGAGTAACTTTTTGTTCACGATCACGCACGCTCACGGAACTAAAAGTGTAATCACGACCAATCACGCACGACTTTTTATGGTTGATTCACGATCACTCACGCTCACGATTTTATTTTCGCACTCACGCCCGATCACGCCCGGCGGGTCACGTTCGTGTCACGTAATTGTTTCTATGTACATTTAAGCCTGCTTAACACAGTCATAAGTTGTTATCAAATTGGTAATAAGTTAGGTAACAGATTGGTTTCATTGGAAACGAATGTTTATGTACAAAAAATGTTCTATTCCTTCACAAATATCATTATAAATTTGGTAACAAATTTGTTAACAAAATTATGATCGTGTCAAACGGGCTTAAAGATTTGTATATTTTTAGTGCAATCAGAGCAACTGTGTATACAATTTTGGGTACAACAATAACACTATTTTTATGCAAAAAAAAATACTGTTGATGCCATATTTGGACATAATAATGATAAATAGAATGTAAAGTAAAAGATGGAAATTGACAATTTTTTAAATAAAAAATAGAAGGAAACTTGTACTCACGCCCGATTAAATTTCAATCGCGCCTGATCACGCACGATAATTTTTTAGTGCATCACGCTCACGTCCAATCACGACGCAAAATTTAAATTATACTCACGATCACGCGGGTCACATCGTGACCCATCGTGACCCGACAAAATCACGGCCCGCGCCCACCTCTAGTCCTATATTTAATGGTGCTTTGTAGCAAATTCTTACACGTTCTGGATTTTGAAAATCAGAAAGTGGATGTAGCATAACCGACTGACTTTTTTTGTAAAATACAGGTGATCATTGTATAAACATAAACCTAAAATTCACGCATATCCCACTTAGTGGGTTAGCATAAACCCGAAAACATTAAGGGCTCAGCTGACTCACTCGACTATTTAAACAATATTCTTGCTAACTAAACATCTCCATACATCAAATGTTTCTCACTCTTTACATATTATTAAAGTGACCAATTTTCGATAACGGAATACCGCATTCGAACCATAATAATAGTTACGCAACAATAATCCTTCGCCACACATTTCTAACTCCCTTCTTTCGCCTCGTCCACATTCATCATAGACCGGGGCTAGTGCCAGAAAAATATTAATGAAATTTTAGTATTTAAATTACCGCCATGTATGACGTAGAATTACGCCGAACCAATGAATGGCCGTAAAGCAATAACATCGATACGACCAATAGCAACAGCATATGCGGGTAATTTAAACATGACAGATCATCTGTTTGACGTTTGAATAATAGTTTAGAGGTTAATATTTCCGTTTGTCATTTTAATCTTGTGCGAGTATAAGCTAAGTTAAAATCCTTCAAAATCTCGCTTAACAAATCGAAATACGTAATAAAAGTAACAGAAACCACGCAAATTGTAAATAATAAAGAAGAGAGACAGTGACAGAAAAATGAACTAATGACAAAATCAAATTAAAACACGCACTCGCTCGCCATCTACAGGTTACATTCTTAATTATGCATCCCTTTCTCCAGTTCAAAATAATAACGTCAAAGAAAATCTTCTTTCTTAATTTATTAAAAAACATAATTTTTTTAAATAAAATAAATAAATATATCATCATGGCATATTACCCATTGCTGGGTGTGCCAATCTGCTTTGTACGCAGATATCGGTAATGATGATGACCTATTTGTACCGTGCGGGCGTTTACCAGCCGTCGCCACACGGGCACTCATTGCTGGCGTGGAGAGTGCACCACAAGTGTCAATTTAGTGCCATTTAAAATTTGAAATATTTGGCGTCGGTCGGGATTGATCCCGGTTCCGCAGATTCGCGATCAGACACTCAGGCACGCGGCCACGAGACCCATTTTTTAAAAATATAATTTATATTTTTACATACGATTTCAACTTTACATTAGATATTTAGTGATAGATATCAGATTTTCAGTACCACGCAAGTAGCCTATTATTGGAAAAATTTGGTGTCCCATATTTAATGGTGATTTGTAGCAAATTCTTACACGTTCCGGATTTTGGAAATCAGAAAGTTGATGTAGCATAACCGACTGACTTTTTTTATAAAATACAGGTGATCATTGTATAAACATAAACCTAAAAATCACGCATATATTACTTAGTGGGTTAGCATAAACCCGAAAACATTAAGATCTCAGCTGACTCACTCGACTATTTAAACAATATTCTTGCTAACTAAACATCTCCGTACAGCAAATGTTTCTCACTCTTTACATATTATTAAAGTGACCAATTTTCGATAACGAAATACCGCATCCGAACTATAATAATAGTTACGCAACAATAATCCTTCGCCAGACATTTCTATCCAAACTCACGTCTTTCGCCTCGTCCACATTCATCATACACCGGGGGCTAGTGCTACGTAAAAAATGTATCATGGTATTCCAAATGCTGACCTTTGGTACTTACGTTAAATGCCTTGGCGAACGATTTGCTGTCTTCCCCGGAAAATAAGCGATCTACACAGTTGTGGGTCATGACACAAAACTGTTTAAAATAATTATATTTTAGAATCTCGATATTCTCTGTATGGTACTTGCATAAAATGACATTATGTATATGTAATTGGTAGCCATTTTCAATTGTTGCAAGGGGCACTAAAGCCTATTATTGCTCTAAATTTTACCTATCAGAAATTGTCCATGCCATTCCATCCGGCCTTTAGTAAAAACAAAAACGCAGATTCGATTTAGAATACCTAGATTCTAAAATATTTATTTTAACAAATTTGGGTCATGGCCCACATTTGGGTAGATCGTCTCGTTCTCCGGGGTATTTAAAGTGAAAGTGAGCACAAAGGGTCACTATTTGGAATACCATTGATACATTATTTTTTGTAGCACTAGCCCCAAGTCTATCATCGCTTTTATTCAGCTGACTCACTCCACTCTCAAGAACATTCTTGCTAATCATGGGGCATACATTCCTCATTCCTAAGTGACCGATTGTCGGTAGCGAAGGCGAAATACTGCATCCGGACCACAAGAATAGTTACGAAACAATCATCTTTCGCCACATATTCCTGTCTAAGCTCAATTTCGCCTCGGCCACATTCAAAATCGAGTATGATTCTAATTATAACTGAGGATCCAATCTCCAATTGATGTTCCATGATATGTCACGTAAGTGGCTCTTATATCTTCTTCGATTATCTTCTTAATGTTGTTTAAATCGTAGAAATGGGCTATAGGATCCAGGAGAAATTTATTTAAACGAAGAAAGAGTTGTGAAAAATTCATGGACCTCGCTGGGATTTGAACCCAGAGCCTCCCAATCGCTAGTCGGGCGCTCTACCCATTGAGCCACGAGTTCCCGTCGAAGTCTAGCGATTGGGAGGCTCTCAAATAATTATTCTACAATGTTGTTTTCGGTAACAACTGTAGGAGGAAACCATCCTCCTTTTGGTGCTAAACAGTTTTCCTTTTTTCGATGTAAAGTTTCTGAAGCTGTGAATTTTGCTAATTGGAAGGTTTTATTGGATAAAAAGCTTCAAATGTTGTTTATTATTATAACAACCAAAAGACGACGTTTCGGCACATGGTTATGGCCATTTTCAAGTCACATAAAGTGAAATTTACATTCAGTCAAATTTTATAAATAAATTTTAAATTACAACCCATAATTGAATTTTGACAACCGACCTGCGCAGAAATAGCCGAAATTACATTGGATGAACTTGTCTCTTGTCTCTAATTTCAGCCAATCAGAGAGGTCAAAACTATTCCCTATGCTCCGCAATACTGAATGGCTTAAATGGAACAAGGTATAGAGAAGACGCTTAGGCTTCATCATTAAAAATTTTTTCTAAACTTTCTTTGCATTCATAAGAACTTTTTTGAAAACATAATACATCATGGTTCGAATATGCTTTCGGTTAATTCCACGGCGTACTTGATTTACTTACTCAATAATGAGCCATGACTTTCGTATAATGATTTAATTAACTACTTACAAAATGAACACTCCGATTCCGAACTTTTAATGAAAGTTGAAATTTAAGTGAATTTATCTGTCTTTTTAGAAACAACAGAGTTGCCATATATAAAAAAAATTGTGCTGTGATCATATAATTTGTATCTGTTATGATGTATTTATAAGATCAGTGATTTAATATCAAAAATTGTTTAAAACTGTATTCCGCATCTATAGCTGATCCCAAATCGTTACCATCAAAATATTACTATAAAAATTCTAATCTGTTATCTTCAAACATTAAAATCTCATTTGTGAGTCGTGCACGAAATGAAAAAGTAAATAACTCCATAAAAAGAAATCTCAGCCGCTCTGCAGGGACGCTGGCACGCGCAAAAAATCCCAATTAAAAAAACAAATAGAAGAACGAGTGTTAATTAGGCGGCCACCGCCAGGGCTAATTGCCAAGGGCTGATTACCCCGAGGGAGCAGTGGAAAATAATTAAAAGTTTGTGAAACATTTAAACGTTCACACCGCCGTGATATATTGGTATCTGCGCCGGAAAGCCTGTATGTTTTAACTAGGACGTCACTAAATTTTGCTTTTTATATCAGCAGGATGAATCCATCTGCTAGATAGGGATGAAATAGTAAAATTGATGATAGCTGTAACGTCATATTTGTAAAAATTTGCTACCGATTGTGAAAACTCTATGACGCAAATAAAAGATAACCTTTTATTTTCACTACGCTCAAAATTTATATTTAACACATTGAGTGCCATATGGATATCATTGTTTTGTAGGGATAACTGTGTATTCACTTTATTTTATATTATTTTCTTTAAACCCCGTGTCAGACGGTCATAGTTTATATAAAGGTGGATTAAAAAATTCACACAGAGAAGAAGTTCAATATTTTTTAAAATATTTTTTAATGTATGTTGTCCTTTTAAGGCCCGCTTTTACAAATGATGGATAAACTATGGTATAGCTATCGGAGGTGTAACTTTATCCTAGTAACTATACCTTCGATAAACAAGACTGTCTTTTACAATGCATTTTTATCTATCAGATAGTTATACCAAGAATTACGAAATCACTGTAGATTGGTACTGACACAAAAAAATTATCTTCTTTTTAAACTATTTTTCTTCAATATTGTTATTATTTCTACCTTCTAATTTGCATATTTCACGATGTTGAATGATATACTTTTTGATTCTTGCAGTGATAATGAAATACGTGGTATCCATAAGAACAAGGGAGAAAGTTATCGGAGGTTTATACGAACGATTTCCATGGGATAAAAAATACTGGTGTTTATTCTATCCAGTGTTCTAATAGATATTCATATTTTTTATCTAGATAAAGATAACTTTTTTTATCCAGATAAGGTAATAGATAATTATTTGTAAAGTTATCTAGATAATAGATAATTGACTATTATTTGTATTTAAAAAAATTCCACATCAAATAAATAATGGAATTCTGTGTAAATATGTCCATTACCTAATTATGAAACTAAAGAATTTATAAAATCGTACCTTCTTGACATCTTGACAAAAAAAAGTAATCATATTTATATCTTTATAGATTAAGGTTCTGTAAAATATATAAATTTTCGCAGAATTCTACCAATATTACAGTTGTACGTTTGCGCAGCTTTATTTAATTTACATTCGATTTGTATTAGAAAAGAATTTTTTTATTGTTTCGTTAATTTTTTCATCTAGATGATTTTCAAAAAATAGATAATGATAATTTTTATTTTTATTTAGATAAGATAATATAGATAACTTCGAAAAAAATTATCTAGATAAGATAATAGATAAAACTATATTATCTAGATGATTTATCTAGATGAAATTATCTAGACAAGTTACAACACTGACTATCTGAGGTTTATCCGAGGTTTGTAAAATACAATTTTCAATTTTATTCCTAGTATAGCGTTATACGAGGTTTATCTGATGAGTGTAAAAGTGACCCTAAGTCTATAAATTTGGTGCACCGATGCTGCAATGTCCTAATCTTGGTCTTATAAAATACTTCGTCCTGCATGGTCTGCAAATACTTCGTTACGGCTGTTACAGTTTCTTCAGTAGAAGATAATTATTGCCCGCCCAGTTTTTTTTTTTTTTTTTTTTTTTGAAGTTTCGGATATCCATGGAAGGTGGAACTAGATCGAGTGAATAGGGTGGATGAGGTATCAATTGAATTTTAGCCATCGCAACCGTAACTAATGATGTGTACGCGAACCTTTCGTTAGCATTGCAGGTCGCCTTATTTTCATTTATTCATGAAGTTGATATAACAAATTCGAGTACCTTAATCCTGTAATGGTTTGAGCTTTAGGAAGATAATTCACCATCAATATTCTTATCCCACAAAAAAGCCATGACTTTGCCAGTGGATAAATTTTTCCAAACTTCTCAGGATCAGCTTCATAACGGAGCAACAATACGGACGACATCTGATCAATCATCAGAAGTCCGGGCACCAACCTTGCAGACATTTTTGTCATTCGTAACTCACTGGTTAGAATTGTTAGATAACTGTTATCTTTAAAACTTATTTAAAATTTAGGTACCAGTTATTTTCTTAATTTCACTACTTAACATATTGTAACGTGAGAGAGTACTTACGACATTTGTTCCGCTAGCCCCCAGCCAGTGCGTACGAGACGACGCCTATGATAGAAGTTCTGGAGTCTAATAGTGAGAGAATGGGCTGAGACTCGGAAAGCGATCGATAACATAGCTAAGGCGCGCGGCAGGCGGGCGACGAAGCGGACTGTTGTGTAAACAAGGGGGAGATAAGCGTAATTACCCACACATTGTTATATCAGTCGAGGCATTGCTAGAATGTTCTGGCAAATATTAGATCAACTATATACGAGACGTATTTGTGTGCGGAGGGTTAATTACAAAGTTAGAGTTACACAGACACTGATAGTGAGTAATAAGGAGTCAGTGAGTTCAAATGGAGTACTCGGGAAGCTACTGGTATACTGTGATAGCTGTGAAACTGAATACTCGGTAGTTTTGAGGAGTATTGGCAAGCTAGGTATACGGGAACAGAAACGGCGAGTGGAAATGAATACTCGGCAGTGATGTTGAAGAGTTGGGGCATACGGACAGTCGGTGATACTGAGGCTGTGGAAGAGTAAGTCCGTCAGAAGGACAGTAACATAAATAGACTGGCAGTCCGCTAGTGAGTGAGAAGGAATAAATTCTGTCCGGGCAGTTGAATATAGAGACGCTGTTGAGTCAGATGAGTATATACACGCTGTGGAGGTCGGTAGGTCGTACAGTTGAACGTGATATAAATAAATATGGACATAAATAGTGAAAATAAATAGTCGTGTTAATTGTTTAAATAAATAAATAAATAGGATGTGTTTAGTAAATTATATTCTTAGTCTTAAATAAGTATTAAAATTTGTTTCATTACATTAATAGTCATTTTTATTATCTTTTAATATTTATTTATCGTTTAATAAATATCTATTTTAATTAATAATAATTCTTTGATTATTGACAATACCTTGAAGAAGATAGATTGGCTGGCGAAACATTGGGTTTTGTCATTATATTCAAATAAAATCGAATTCTTCAAGACTATTTGTATGTTCTTCGTTATTTTATCCTGAAATTTAAATTTGATTTTTCGAAATTTCTCAAAAAATGTCATCTGCTATGTACTAACACATAAAATAAATAAATATATCATCACTGTAGGGAAATATATAGTTAACTTAGGATATCTGTTGTTATTATATTATTATTATGTTTTTATATTTGACATGTATAGAGTTGACATTTAATAAAGAATTCTAATTCTACATGGTGTCAGGTGTAAAAAATTGATATAATGGCAGAAAATAGAGTGGAAGAATTGGAACAATTGGTTCACAATTTACAAACACTTGTTGTAAATATGCAAGTGCAGGGTCAGATGGGGACTTCACTACAATCACAGACAGTTTCGGCACCAATTCCTGAGAGATTTTCTTTCGAAAGAGAAGATTGGAGAGGGTGGATAACGGGATATGAAAGATATAGGAAAGCTGTGAAGTTAGAGAAACATGAACAAAATATACAAATTAATAATCTTTTACTGCATATGGGTAGTAAAGTGAATAAAGTTTTGGTCACTTTGCAGAAAAAAGAAAATGATTTAAAGACATATGAGGAAACAGTAAAATTATTTGAAGACTATTATATAAAAAAATCCAATATAATATATCAAAGGGCAATATTCAACACAAGAAATCAATTTGAAACAGAAACTGCTGAAGAATATATTGCATCAATAATAGAATTAGGGAAGAAATGTAATTACGTCGCATTAGAAGATGAATTAATAAGAGACAGATTAATAGTTGGCATAAAAGACACAAAATTATCGGAATCATTACAATTAAATAACAATCTCACATTACAAGTTACTATTGACAAAATTTTACAGTCAGAATTAATAAAAAGTCAAAATAAAGAAATAAGACAAGTTAATCAGAAAGAAATTGACAATATAAGAAACAATAAAAAGCCTTATGTAAATAACAAAAACCGTAATAATTGGAATAAAAGTCAAGAAATAGACAAAAATATGTGTACACGATGTGGAATCAAACCAAAACATGATTATCAAAATTGTAATGCCAGAAATGTAAAATGTTACCGATGTTCCTTAAAGGGTCATTATGGAAGAATGTGCAGAACAAGGGATGTAAATGAAATAGAAAAAGGAAGTCAAGATCAAGAATCAGATTCTGGAAGAAGTGATATAGAATTGGGTGAGATCAAAAATATAAATAGTATTAATAAAGAAAATACACCATGGTACATAAAGTTTCAGATCGGACCATTCAGAATTAGATTTAAGGTGGATACTGGAGCTGATGAAAGTATTATCTCTTGGGGAGTGTATAAAAAATTAAGTCATTTATGTAATATCGAAAAAACAAGAGAAATTTTAGTAGGACCTGGACAAAATAAATTAGATGTACTAGGAAAAGTAAAGTTACCTGTAGAATGGAATAGTAAGAAAATATCAATGACAGCATACGTTTTGAAAACAAAAGAAAATTTATTAGGAAGACCAGATATAATAAAATTGGGAATACTTAAATTTAGCAACGATTATTTTTCAGTAAATGAAGTTGAAAATGAAACATTAAAAAACAAAATATTAAGACAATATCCAGAATTATTCGAAGGTCTCGGTAAAATCAAAAATGAAGAATATAATATAAAGGTTAAGGAAGAAAGACCAGCAAGTATAACAACTCCTAGAAGAATACCCTTTGCATTAATGGAGCCAGCAAAGAAAGAAATTGAAGGCATGAAAAAGGAAGGAGTTATAGAAGAAATAATAGAGGCAACTGAATATTGCGCACCAATGGTTTTAGCTGTGAAAGGCGAAGGAGATAAAAAGAAAATAAGAATTTGTACAGATTTTACAGAATTAAACAAACAAGTAATTCGAGAAAGATTTCAGTTACCAAGTGTAGAAGAAACTTTAACAGATATGAGAGGAGCGAAGATATTCTCTAAATTAGATTTGAAACATGGATATTGGCAGCTACCTATAAGTTTGGAATCTAGAAAATATACTTGTTTTATTACGCCATTTGGAAGATTCGTTTATAAAAGATTACCTCAAGGATTATCATCATCGCCAGAAGTATACCAGCGAACCATGCAAAAAATATTGAAAAACATAGAAGGAGTTAAGGTACATATCGATGACATAGTCATTTATGGAAAGAATGAGGAAGAACATGAAGCAAGATTGATGAAAGTTTTAAATGTTTTAAAAGAAAATGGGGTAACTCTAAATAAACAGAAATGCGAATTTGGGTTTAGAAAATTAAAATTTTTAGGCCACATTATTGAAGAGAATGGTAATATAGTAGCTGATCCAGAAAGAATAAAAGCATTAATGGAATATCCTGAACCAAAAAATATTAAAGACGTACAAAGATTTTTGGGCATGTTTAATTATTTAACTAAATTCATTCCACACTCGTCAACATTATCACATGGTTTAAGAGAACTTTTAAAAAAGAATCAAGATTGGAATTGGAATGAACAACATCAGAAATGTTTTAATTCAATGAAGAAAACATTGACGAGTATCCCAGTATTAGTTTCATATGATGTGAAAAAACAATTAAGAATTTCAGCAGATGCATCGTCTTTCGGTATTGGTGGATACTTAGAACAACTTCAAGAGGATGGAATTTGGAGACCAGTTCTTTATTGTTCAAAATCCCTCAGTAATACAGAAAGAATGTATGCTCAAATCGAAAAAGAAACTTTAGCGATCGTATGGGTATGTGAAAGATTAAGGCAATATTTAATTGGTAAAAAATTTCAAATTCGAACAGATCATTTGCCACTAATCAAAATCCTTCAGAATAAACCAATTGAAGAACTCAGCGCAAGGTTACAAAGGTTTCGCATGCGTATGTTATGTTTTGATTATGAAATTATACATGTACCAGGAAAAGAATTTTATGTAGCAGACGCATTAAGCAGAGCGCCAATGAATATTGGAATTAATGATGAGGATGTCCTGTATCACCAAATTAATGTAAGTGAAATATACAAATCAATTTATCAAGACAAAGATGACACATTTCAAATCCTAAGACAATATATAAAATTTGGCTGGCCAGAAAAGCAAAAATGTTCGGAGATAGTTTATCCTTATTTTAAATATAAAGATTATATAAGTGAAATAGATGGAATAATTTGTTATAAAGACAAAATTATTATACCTCAGCATGACAGAAGAACTGTTTTGGAAAAAATACATACTGGTCATCAAGGCATTACAAAATCTAGAGTTAGAGCGAATGAATGTGTTTGGTGGCCTAATATAAATTTACATATCGAAGAAATGATAAAAAATTGTGAAACTTGTATAAAAAATTCGAAAATAAATGTTGAGCCATTGTTACCAAGTCCTATACCATCTCGACCATGGGAAATAGTTGCTACAGATATTTTTGAATTTGAAGGAGAGACATACTTATTAATTACTGATTACTATTCCAGCTATCCAGAAATATTTAAAATAAGTAGAAAAAGAAGTAGTGACATTATATTTAAAATGAAAGAAACATTTGCCCGACATGGAATACCGGAACAAATCAGATGTGACAATGGACCACAGTACAACTGCGCAGAATTTAAGAAATTTTGTAAAAGTTACGACATAACGTTGACAACTAGTAGTCCATTTCATTCACAATCAAATGGAAAAATCGAAAACAATGTAGCTGTAATGAAAAACTTATTAAAGAAGAATAGACAAAATTTTTATGCAGCCTTATTAATTTACAGAAATACACCTTTAAGAACAGGTGATTCCCCAGCCAAAAGGTTAATGGGAAGAAATTTAAGGGATATTTTACCTTCGACAAGAGCCCACTTGAAGCCAAAATTACCTAATCACGACGAAATACGCCAAAATATCCAAGAAGATCAAAATAAACAAAAAAGAAATTATGACAAAAGGCATGGAACCAAGTATTTACCTGAATTAATAAAAGGGGAAAGAGTTTGGATTGTTGATAAAAGAAAGGAGGGAACAATAATAAAGAAAACAGAAGAACCTCGGTCGTATCTAATAGAAACTGACAAACAAGTAATTAGAAGAAACAGAAGATTCCTGAAAAAATTACCCTGTCAAACTGAAGAGAATCCAGAGCTCTATGGCTTGAAATAGAAAGAGGGATGTAGGGAAATATATAGTTAACTTAGGATATCTGTTGTTATTATATTATTATTATGTTTTTATATTTGACATGTATAGAGTTGACATTTAATAAAGAATTCTAATTCTACAATCACGGCATATTACCCATTGCTGGGTGTGCCAATCTGCTTTGTACGCAGATATCGGTAATGATGATGACATATTTGGCGGGCGTTTACCTCACGGGCACTCATTGCTGGCGTGGAGAATACACCACAGGGGTCAATTTTGTGCCATTTAAAATTCGAAGTATTTGACGTCGGTCGGTATCGAACCCGGTTCCCCAGATTCGCGACCAAACACTCAGGCACGCGGCCACGAGATCCCATGACAGAAATATATTATGTTGTAGGTTGAACTAATATATTTTATTGTTACTTTCTGAAAGATATCTCTTTTGTGGTTAAAGCACTAAAGAACTCCAATTGACAGATCCAGAATCACTATTAAGTGCACTTATCGACGCATTCATCTACAATTCTGCTTTCTGCACTGTATTAGTTATTTTAACCTAAATGTGCTACCGAATTTAGACTATTCATACCAACATACCCTAATCCTAATCAACAACAATATCATATTATCATATATCATCGTATCATCCCTGACCATTTTACTTCCCTGATGTAATTAATTCAGAATTTCGATAATACCTATGCGGATGATTTACAGCTATATGTCCGTGTGTGTTAATATGATAATGAGGGTGGTTGTGTAAGGACGCGGATACGGAACCTGCAGATTTACAGCTGCTAAACAGCGGGTGCATTGGAACCATCTCTGTGATCTATGGCTCGTCAGGAACTCTCATTGTCAGACTAATGAGATTCTGAGTTATGGCATGGCCAGTAATTGAGAATGGGAAATACGAATTGATTTTCTTATTGTGGGAGTAATTCTGTCTTTATTGATCGTTTACTTGACCGGCGTCAAAATCAAATTATTTCAATTAGTACAAAAGTGACCTATATGGTGCTCTCGCCACAACAGTTTGTAGGTGATATCTGGTAAGCGCTCTCATCGAGTAATAATTTACCAAGCCGTGTAAGTTAGTTTTTAAAATTTCAAGTTTAGCTTGGTCTAGGATTGATGAAAATAACGTATGGCTTGGGCTTCAAATCTAAAGCTTTAAAAATTGTGAGCTTGGCTTGATTTTTAAATGCCGCGAACTCATTAAACCAGATAAACTTAAAAATAATTTTGAAAATTAAAGCTTTTTTTGAACAATGATAAAAATAAAACACTCCTATTTGTTTCACCTATTTATTAATACTCTTGACTGCAGTTTCTGCATTTACATAATCATTAGAAGGGAGTATGTGTTGTAAAACTGTCCTATTTAGAATATTTTAAAGCAAATTAAACTGCAGGTAATAAAGGATATTGAACTTTCTAGAGTCTAGAATCTACACTGTAAGTTTCATAGAAATGTGCCGAAGCACTGAAGAAGTAACTGTAGTTCAGTCAGACTTGTCAATAGTTCTTATGAAAAGTTTAAAAAATTGAGCTGTTTTTTGGCGACGAACTGTATTCAATAAGGTTTTCAAACCGTTTTCGTATCTGACTTCATTGCTTTGCGACTCGCCAAAATGTACAGTTTTAAAATAATGACGTCATAACGTTGTATTTGAATTTAGTGCAAATTTTGATTGAAGTTGATTCAAGATTACTATGACTATTTCACTCATAAATATATAAACCAATCCAAATACAGGATTCTACCTAGTTACCATAAGTTAACCAATAAGATGTATATTTACAAGTAAAGTGAATTTTGATAAGCGAAAAATTTTTGACGTTTTAGAAATATTACATACCTGTCAAAGTCTGTATAATTTCACTGTTATCAGTTTTTATTAAAAACGAATCGATTCGGACAAAAATCTATTTAAAACGTTGAAAAAGCAAACTGAAATATAATACCTCTAAACACAATAAAAATTACAAGATTTTTGTCAAGAAAAAAATTATATAAATGATTACCTGATTTTTATTTTGGAAATAGTCATCCAAATACCATTCGTGGTTAAATTTTATCCTGGAAAAATTTTCCGATTGCTTTACTCGAGCCTGTTGCCAATTTATCTCGTGACATTGATCAAAAATCACTCGTTTGACAACTCGTGATTTTTTGTCAATGTCAAAAATTTACCACTTATGTTATTATATATGAAAATACCATAGAGAAAATTGATTTCCTGTTTATTGTCTTACTAACCAAAAGCGTGTTTGCAGTGTCTTGGCCAATATTTAAAATTAGATTATCAATTTTAATTTGTATCATGTTCATATTTTGTACACAGGAAGTGTATTACATTCACAATTGTATCTGACAAGTTTGTTTACAGTTTTACACCAACCCAACACAAACACTGAGCAAATTGTTGAGGATAAACCTCCCCACCACTTCAAAAATAAATGTTTTAAACCACTGCTGCCGGTTGGTTCGAAACTATTTCAAAAAGGTCGTAGTGTGACGTCATTGTTTGTACCGTTTTCATTCGAGAAAATAAGTTTCAAAACACTACGAAGCAGGATCAAACAAATGTGTCGCCAAAAAACAGTTCTTTCAAACAAGCTATTTGTCAAAGGTCAGGTGTTTATAAAAATGTCGGCTAGATGGTTTGATTTTCAAGGTTTTTGAACCCAAGCTTTCAAGCAAAGCCCGTGAATCATTAGGAATTACCGAAATCAGTAAATAAAAAGTTGGTATAGTTAGAAATGAATAGTTTTTTCTATATTATTACACACTTTTAACGTGTCAACCAAGAAGTCCATTTAATAAGTGCTTCCTCTCACAAATAATTTTATTGCCATTTGCCATAAATAGAGATACGTATATTATCCTTTTTGACCTAAATCTTCTGTGCCAGCGACCTAACAATACAACAATTATTAACTAAAAAATCTCATAGGTTCAACGTAGTTTGAAACCCACTATAACTTGTAGACTTAATGCAAAAGTTATAGGTTAACCTACCACATTTACATATAAATACGGCTTGCCCTTTGCTAAACACGGAGTTTGTAGAATCCTTTGTCATTACGAGCACAACATTACAGAAGTTCATATTCGTAATGTGTATATTTACAAAAATTTGCAAACGTTGTTAACTACTTACACTTACTCTACAAAAGTGCAAGTACGAAAAATAATTCATTTGCTTCTTCCCACATTAAATGCAGGAGTACAGGATTTTGATGAAACTTGTAATGAAATATTTCCCTTTTTAAAATCAGGGTAACTTACCCTGATAGAAGTACATGTGTAAAGAACTTGCAAACTTACGTACTATCATACACATAAATACATTCATTTAAACATTTTGTTGTCCATTCTGCGAGCGAACAGATCTGTATGTGCTTTTTTCTACAGTCTATATACAAAGTAGCCATTTGCGCTCTCTTTTGTGAACGCAAAATGTTACTTTGTCGCTCATGCACGACAAAGTAGAAAAACGCTTGCTGTCCAAATTTCTAACTATACAATGTTGAGAAATGTTACTTATCTACATTTTTAATGGAAACGTTTAGTCAGGAACTAATGGCACTGTAATTACGCATTTACCAACTTCAGAAGTCAATCTGACATATAAACTGCCCTGTCGCTATATTAGATAACCAAACAAAATGCCGCACTTCTGTGAAAATAAAATAGGGCATTCATTTACAAAAACGAAAGTATAAAATGCGTAGATTAGATTGAAGCAATAGCTCAAGAAGAATGGAAAATAAAGATAAATTAAAATTAAATAAAGATAAGATAATCTAACAATAGAAGATGAGAACATAGAAGCGGTAGAGAACTTTACATATTTGGGAGCGAACCTATCGAATAACGGCTCGGAAAAAACAGAGATACAGAAACGAATAGTCTCACCCAATAAAGCTTATTTTGCCCTAATAAAAACATTTAAGTCAAATGACGTACAGTGGAAAACAAAGCTAAGAGTATATAAGACTATCATAAAACCTATTCTATGCTTTGGCAGCGAAACATAGACCATGATCAAAGGAGATAGAGAACAAATAGATAGGTTCGAGAGGAAAATTCTAAGGAGAGTGTTAGGGCCAGTCAAGGAACAGGATGGTTGGAGAAACAGATATACCCATGAATTATATCAAATATATGAGGAACTACCAGCATCAGGATATGTAAGACAACAGCGATTGCAATGGGCGGGGCATTTAATGCGGATGAATGATAAAAGAAATCCGAAAAAGGTTCTGAATAGTATGTGGTACGGAACTAGACCAGCAGGGCGACCGAGAAAGAGATGGGAGGATAACGTGGCGGAGGATGCGAGGATGCTCGGCATTAGAAATTGGAAAACAATAGCGATGAATAGAGAACTCTGGAAGAGCAAGATGGTGGAGGCCAAGGCTGGATTTGGACTGTAGAGCCATAGGAGAGAGAAAATTAAATATAAAATAAATTGTGTGAACAGTTGTGCTGCTACCTGCAAAAGTTTGGCGTGAACGCTCCCAATGGACATCCACTTTTTCAATGCACTAGTTTAATGTACTTGAAACAAATAAATTATACAAAAAACTTATAATATTCATTACAAAATTGGCATTAATTTTTTGAAAAAACGAAATTCAAAATAATATCTTGAAGTCATATTTGAATATTGAATAGTACTGTGAGTACAAAGTGTACATTTTATTATTTTTTGTTATGGCGGAGGACCCTATTGTGGTGACTGTAGAAAAAATCTTGTATGTTGTCGAGAGAATGCCGCGCTCCTGCGTCGCGCGGCAACAACCTCTCAATCGACAATGTCCAATTTTGCGCTTTTAATACACGAATAGCTATTTTGCGAATTTGTGTACGATATTTGAAAAACCGCATATTTAAATAAATATAATTATATGTACATGATTTTATCTAAAAAATTGTAAGATCTCCTTACCCTGATACAAGTGCGTTTCGAAATGTGAATATTATTAATCAACAAGGTACACCACAATTGAGAAATTTGCTCACATAATTGTTTAAGTTTTAAGTTATTGTTTAACTATTTACAATCTACCTTACTTTTTTCTTTTAAAAAAAAATGGGCTCCGTAGATTATGAATGATCATAATGTGTAAAAATACAAAATATTTGTAGGAAGACCGCTACAAACATACAAAGATTTACTAATATTTTGTAAAAACTAATAAATAATTACTTACATTAAATATTTTTCAACATGCAATAATATTTTTCACATGCCTATTTCATCCCCTAAACCACAATCCCATCTTTCTCCCCTATCGATATAGGTGTAAACCACTAACCATCATAATTAACCATAACCACCTACAAAATCAAGCACATTAGTGGAAAGCGCGCATCATTCTATTCTAGCCATCACGCATTGTGCGTGCGTGTTCATAATGTGATCGAACTGTCAATATTTGCCTTCAGTGACTTGATGACGCGATACGTGTGTCCATTATCACACACGTGCTGAAAGGGCGTTATTTGATGACAGGAACATCATTTTACACAACAAATAAACAGGCGGTTAAATTACTTTTAAAACAAATTTCGATTTTTAATTATGAAACAGAAATTGACTCATGTTAGATATGTTGATACATATATAAAATCTAAATATGAAGTTATATCTACAATACCTTACTCGTATGATATTAATATACATATTGATATACTCGATGAGTGAAACTATTTGTATAAAGCAGACACGAAATAATTGAGGATTTGCGCATATACAAACCAAGGCCCAGGGACAAAATAGAGGCATGGCATTAACTTACACAAATGGTAGGATGTTTTTAAAGCATTCTTTCGTCTACTACACATTAAATTTACAAAAAGTAAATATTTTATTCAAATTTGCTAACCAGAAGTTATATAACAAAAGTCTTGCATTTCTTTTGGTAGAGTACCTATCAGGCATTTCCAACGCAATCGAATTAAAAAAATAAATAAATAGCGAAAATATCTATATACGGGGGCGGGGGCACTAGAAAAGTAATCTACCTAGCTATGAAAAAAACAATTGAAACGCACAAGCATAATTTGCCAAATAGTGACATGTATTCTAACCTTATCTGCAAAATTTGTGTTTATTGTGGTAATTAGTTTCCAATTTATAAAGTGAATTGTGAGGATAAATGAGTAACTTAAAATTAGAGTATCGCAGTGTTATAAAATTTTTGACAAAAGAGGGCCATCGGCCGAAAACAATCCGTGGAAGAATGGTGGTCGTCTATGGGGATGATACATTATCATATTACACAATAAAATTTTGGTCTAAACAGTTTCGATGAGGACATGAATGCATCGAAGACGATCCCCGAAGTGGAAGACCCAAAACTGCAACAAATGACGAAATGACTCAAAAAGTTGAAGCCTCTAAGATCGTCGTGAGAAAATCTCTACCATTAGTACGGCATTTGATATATCTGAACCCAGCGTAATAACCATCTTGCACGACAATTTGAACATGAGTAAGGTGTCAGCCAGGTGGGTTCCACGACTGTTGCGCAGGTTGGAAATTTCGGAGAGTCATTTGAAAACTTTGACCAACGATTCTGACTTTTTGGCACAAATTGTGATAGGCGACGAGACTTGGGTGCACCATTGGGATCCTGAGACAAAAATAGAATCCAAGCAGTGGATTCATAAAGGGTCCCCACCCTCCAAAAAGGCACGGACGCAATCCTCTGCTGGATAATTGATGGCAACAGTTTTTTGGGACATCTGGGAATATATGGCAAAAGGGACAACAATAAATGCGGACGTATATGCGAACACGTCCAAAAATTTACGGAAAGCAATAAACCAGAAAACACCCGATTTTTCCAATCGAGAAGTGTTTCTGCTGCATGACAATGCGATCGTGGATAAGGCTGCCAAAATTAGGCCAATTGTGCAAGAGTACAGCTTCATTGAGATAGACCATCCTCCCTATAGTCCAGACTTGGCTCCGTCTGACTTTTATCTCTTTCGACTATGACTTTGATGATGGCCTAAAAGCAGCCTTCGACAACTTTTTTGAGAGTCAAGAAGAAACATTTTTTATAAATGTATAAGTTCACTGGAGGAGAAATGGCGTAAGTGCGTTGATGTAGGGGGAGATTATATTGAAAAATAAAATTATCAAAAAAATCATACGTCTTTTGTTACATTGCTAGGTAGATTACTTTTCTAGTGCCCCTCGTATGTAATAAAGAATATTAATAAAGAGATAAGGGGTGTAGAGCTAGTTCGCCTCCTCGTGGTGCACCCTGGGTAACGCTAAATGAACTAGCACAAGTCGTCGACCAGACAATCCTCAAGAATCTTGAGTTCTTGAGAATATCCTGGTCAACATTCGTCACAATGGCTCAAGCATAGTGGTAGCGGCTAGCGACTTAGTTCCACTAATACCTTCCAGCAATGCACGAAGAGAAAAATAAGACAGAACTACATTATCTTCAAAAGTGCCCTCTACTACCTCGACAAACTACGTCTTTTTCATATGTAGCAGTGCACCCGGTGACTCCTTTGCAACAAGCGCCATTTTGAACTGCGGCCTCGCCCAACACATTATTTATCAGATTTTTAGTACATTTAAAATTTGTGACGATTGTAAGCCATACGATTAAATAAATAAATAAAGAGATAAAGACCCCTAAGGAAGTTGTTAAGTCTATAAATTTGTAACCAATAAAAACAAATGTAAAGCCTGTCATTTTCATGTTT
This sequence comes from Harpalus rubripes, assembly GCA_963082715.1. Lineage (NCBI taxonomy): Eukaryota > Metazoa > Arthropoda > Insecta > Coleoptera > Carabidae > Harpalus > Harpalus rubripes. The sequence goes on from OY720452.1 coordinate 57,265,558, forward strand.
TAATCAGTGTTCGCAATTATCATTGGTTATTTGCTATAACAACGTTGCTAAGAAATAACAACTTTCTTACAAAAGAGCTGGAAATAATATTACTTAATATATTTCGGTTATTTTTTTTTTGTAATTGAACGTTACAATATTACAACGTTTTCATATTGAAACTGGTCTCGAGGCACCAACTATTAATTTTTTCGCATGTATCTTAAACTAGGTGTTTGAAAAATCTAGTGTTCACCCAGTGGTGTCCATTAGTCCGTCTTATCTATTATACAACCAACTCGAATGGTTTCTTCCTCTTAAGCCTCCTTGTTAAGTTTCCATTGTCGAGGAGCTGGATTGCTTCCACGTTGATGGGTTGAAGTAACCGACATTCGTGTTTCGTTGCAAATCTTTTTAACTCGCTCGCGATCGCGACATCTGCAATTCCAAGATCACGATGCATTAACCGTGTTTCGCAGTACTTTGTTTTGAAAAGTTTGAATCCGCTTGATTTGATTATCTCTGACACAACCCACAACTGTATGCCATAAACCCAGCCCGGTTCCAGTATCTGGTTGTAGATTCTAATTTTATTGTGTAGTGACAGTTGAGATCTTCTTCCTAATATCTAATACAGCTGTCTATATCTAATATCAAGTTCCGTTTTTTTATTTTTTATATGTTCTTTCCATGTTAGCTTAACATCTAAGGTCATAGCGAGATATTTTACATTGTTTCATACGGGATGATGTTTTCGTTTAGTCTTACTGGCAATGGCTCTATGCTTTTATTCGTAAAATTAATATGCGTCGATCTTAGTTCATTTATCTTGATCTTCCATTTCTTCATCCATCTACAAATGCTGTTGCTTGCTTGTTGCAGTTTATTGGTAGTTTTTTGGATGTCTGAGCCGACTGCTAGCAGTGCTGTGTCGTCTACAAATGTGCAATTTTTACATCTTCTAGTGGTGGTATATCACTCGTGTATAGTAGATATAAAATTGGTCCAAGGACGCTGCCTTGCGGCACGCCTGCTGTTATTTCTTTTAGTTCTGAGTACAGGTCTTCTTGTTTTATGCGGAAGAGTCTACCTGAAATGTACGATTTTAATAGATCTATGTACTTCGTCGGAAATAAGGAGACTTTTTGTTATAGTGTGATGTCACGAGTCGCGACTATCATTATTTTGATTGGCGATTAAAAGACCACCTACAAGCGTAAACAATTTTAAATAGCGGAACAGCTGGCATCACTCGCACTATGGTACGCAATTACTGGGCGACGGACTGCTGGGCGAGTCACATTGGGCAAGAGCCAACTACGCGATGGTTATCTTGGCAATGTCATATGGGCGAAAGAAACTAAAAAATTTTAACACTTAGCAAAATAGGCATATAATTTAAAGGTTTTTTTTTCAACAGGGAAACAAGCTGTAACATAATCAAACCTAACGCGCAAATATACACGTCAATTATTCTATCGTCCCAATGTGCGGCGCCCAGTTGACCATCGCCTATTTACTCATCACCCAGTGGAGCGTTTCCGTTCACTGAAACAGTTTTTATTTGTATAGGTACAAATTTCTTGCATTAAACTTAATATTTTAAATACATTTGCACTTATAAAGTATGTACGTAATATTAATTTATTTATTATTTAGAAATATCATATAAGAATAGTTAGTTCCACAAGGAAAACAGTGTGAGATGAAAAGTTATAAATCGCTTATTAATTGGCATTTTTCACAAATTTCCACGAGCCCCTGAATACTAAAAAAAAAAAAAATGGAACTTGTATTTTTGATTGTTTTTCGTACATTTACATATTTGCTTGTTCAATGTTCAATAATAGATATTTACGATGCAAGTGTGGAAATGTATGTTTAAGCACGCGTATGGAAGATTATACAAGTATTTAAACACATTTTTCAGACATGTATCATACATGATTTTTTCTCTACAAACGTTAAAATATTACAAAGCACTTGTTAGATTTTTAATTCAATCCATCTGAGAAACTACTGTAACTAAGGTGATGTACCTGAGTTGTTTCTTTAGTTTACGTATTTAGAATCAATGCTCAAATGTCATTTGTAATAAATTTTGAATATGAATACTATAGTCCGTTCGTCGAAACGAGAGAAATTGGAACTAACCCGTGAGCCAAACCACGTCGATGATTTGAAGTTGAATCTTCAAATTAGTAATCGTCGACCAATAAGAATGACTTCGGATCCCGGGTTAGTTCCAATTTCTCTCATTTCGGCGAGCGGACTATAGTAATTTAGATTGCGAGAGCTGATATAGTGTAGGTACATGTATATACTATTTATTATAAAATACCTATATTAGTTTTTTAAAAAATCTGATGTGGCCAACACAATACCTCCCACCATTTAATTTTTATTAATTCGAATATACATACTTATATATTTATTTCTGTTGAAAACCATATAAGTCCCATTCCATATAACTATGGTTCTATTTGCTAATTTCTTTTTAAAACGTTACTATTATTAATTTGAAATGATTAGTTCTTTGATATTAATGCCCATATCAAAATCAGTATCTTAACTTTGGTGAGAGGTATTTTACTGGCAACAACCGATTTTTTATATTATTATTAAAATGTAGCAATGCGTATATACATTTAAATATAAAATTGTATGGTATGGTAAAAAAGAAATTTTTAGTCGCCCGTGTGTTATGTGAACAGCATAACGTCTATACGAATACAGTTGCCTGTAAATTGTTTTCCCCTGGACAGATGCGTCATTTCCTGCTGTGTAGGGGTGGCTTGGTACCCTATTGATTTTTTGTTGTTACCCCTATTCGAAACGAGATGTCTATATGCATTCTGCTCCGCTATATTTGAAATATTTTTATTAATTTTGTATATACTAAAACATTCAACAAAACTTTTATCATAATATATTAAATGATCACACCTCAAATTTTGTGAAAAGTGGAACAAAATAAATTAGAATAAATTACAATTTTGTAACTACAAAACAGTTGAAATACATCATATTAGTAAAAATAAATAATCGTGGTTATAAATAAAACACAAACAACAACAAGCAAACAAATGTGGAAAAATAAATTGGAATTTTGAATATAATTTTTTCTCCGGCGAAGTGAAAGCATCTGTGAAAGTTTCATATCCGATGAACAGAGCGCCGATGACGTAACTCGTCGCGGCGCTGTCCACCTCCGCCATGTTGGAAACTATTCGATTTTTCGACGACAGTCACAAGGCCGAAACTAGTGTAGCAATACCGTGGCTCCCAATGGCTAGCGTACAAAAAGACATGTGAAGAGTGTCCACAGCGAAAGATCATGGTAGTAGGTATGGCCAATATGGAAGAGCACGAACGAAAGATCGTCTTAGAATTCTGTCACTTGCTTGAGAAATCTAAACAGCTATTCAATGGGTTAAGGTAGGATTGCAACCTTATTTGTATGCTGTCAAAGTGTTTAGTTCTAAATTTATTCATCAATACTTGTTCTCATATAGGTTACGTTGTGATTTTTGCTGAATTTTAGAGATCTCCCTCAATATGGACACAAGCAATGGCAAGCATATTTCGGTAGGACGTTTGATATTTACACAAAATTATGGAAATTCCAGCAGCAACACAGACAAACCCTAGATACGAAATATGGATTAAAACGATGGCAAATAGGAGAGATAGCATCTAAAATTGGTCAGCTATACTACCATTATTAGTGAGTATAATAATGATATGTATCTAAAAACCATTTAGATGTAATGTTCGATTGCTTATTGTCAACAAATATTATATTTGTTGTCCGATTTTTCGACTGAAAGGATTTGGCATTTTGCCAATTTTGTTATTCAGAAAATTTACCCGGAAATGATTAATGTACAAAAATAGAATTGGGAAAATTATGAACTAAATTATTTTTAAATTAGAGCTGCATTTGTTATTTAATCCGCAGCACAACAAAACAATTATCATTTATTTTTTATTTATATATTTTTCTCTTATTTTTGAGCGTTGTTATCGATACAAAGTGAAACAATTTCAATGTGTCACTGAACACATTCCATTTTATTTTTATTTCTTGGAAAACAATTTGTACTTGAAAAAAATGATATATTGTTTGAAGATAGCCAAGAAACTGTCAAAAATACTCCAATTGAAATCTGGAGTAATTCCTGTGCCAAGTAGAACACTGTACTCACTCCATATACTATAAGTGAAAAGTGTGTTACAATTTATGCATTTTTATTCAGTATTTGTATCTTTGAATATACGAGTATGTTATATTTTTTTTATTTAAGTAATTTGGCGTTCTTAGAAATTTAATTTATCCTGGAACACGTTCCAGATTTTTTGCAATGCTTTTTCTAGGAAAAGTTTTGCCAAAGGTCAAACGCATGTTTTATATTATTTTGCGGAAAGTTGCTGAGTTTAATAAAAAAAATTAAAAACTATTTATAATTTTAATTAAATCATATTTCTTTTCAAAATTATATTTTTTATATCAGTTGATTCGCTGTACATAAATGTAAATCTGGTTGCACCATAGTATCTCTAGTCTCCAATATTATTTTATTTATTTTTGTATGTAATTTAAACCTGTTTTAAATAATAAAAAAATTATGTATATCATTATTTTATACAAGATGTTTTATAACTTCGGGTATATTCGTTAATGGCATATTATTTGATATGTTAATTAAGATGGATCAAAAAGAATTTAAAAAAATCTGATGTGGCCAGCACATTACCTTCCGTCAGTTATATGAGGTATTTACAAAAATTCTACCGGTAAACTGTTACCAGTAAATAGCTGTTTATCAGGTTATAGCTACCAGAATCGTTATTTTAAGAACGCGAGTGGTAAACAGGGTAGATCCATAACCTATGAAAAAAATTGAAAATTTTAAACAGGTTAGAAATTTGACGTAGTTAACAAACTGAGCAGTCCTACTTTGAACACATTTCCTATTTTCGTAAATGCGTATGTATTTTCTATAAAATGCATACAGAAAGTTCCTTGCAAAAGTTTATAAATTTCTTGTATGTACATTACCTTTCAACAGTAGTATGTATTTTATACAAATTTCATACAGAAAATTTCGAGCAAAAAGATCCTGACACAAATATACTACGAATATGTCATTGCACTTGACACTGACATTTTTCAATCAGAATTTTCTTAATATAGTAGCTGTTTCTAGCATAGCTGGCTAATTTATGAAATTTAATTTCTTTATAAATTTATAACTCTATATCCATTTAATATGAAGTATAAAATGCAGTCAAATCGTATAGAGAATGTAATGTTCTTTCATATTTATAATAACATTAAATATGAAAAAATGATATTTAACATCGTTTTTTCAAGAAAAACTGTTAAAATCTGCAATAAGGGTACTTCCTTATTATAACCAAAATCTAATCAGCTCTTCATATGGATGCAACGAAGAGGAATACGAAAGAATTATATATTTTGGAATTGTAGTATTAGAGTTATCGTAGACGAAAATTTTATTACACACACACACACACACACACACACACACACACACACACACACACACACACACACACACACACACACACACACACACACACACACACACACACACACACACACACACACACAGACACACACACACACACACACACACAGACACACACACACACACAGACAGACACACATACACAGACACACACACATACACAGACACAAACACACACACACACACACACAGACACACACACACACACAGACACACACACACACACACACACACACACACACACACACACACACACACAGAAACACACACACACAAACACACACACACAAACACAGACACACACACACACACACACACACACACACACACACACACACACACACACACACACACACACACACACACACACACACACACACACACACACACACACACACACACACAGACATCATCGTAAAAATAGTAAAATCGTATTCTAGGGACCCTAAAACGTGCTTATTCATCAAAAACACCACCGAATTTTTTGACCAAAGACAATACCTTCCTTACCTAAAGGTGACGGAAGGTAAAAAGACTAAAAATAAATTTTCTTAAATTTTTCGTGCTAGCGGATGGATAGGCTTTTAACTATTTTGAATTCGACAATAAAGTAAAAGTTATTTAATTTTATTTGTTCATTCTACGAGTATTATGTAATTAGGGTTGTTAATTATATTGGCCCGTATTACAATCGCAATTTTATAATAAAAGCGTTTTTATGGAGCACACGAGTGAAATGTGCTGCTTCGATTTCACGAGCAATATCTTCGATTTTTAATCATATCACGAGCTTATATTCAATGAAAGAATATGATACATTTTTGTGACATATTGTGTGTGCTGCTAACCTAACTTTTAATATATTGTATTACAACATGATTAATTTGACAATTGTCTTATTATTTTCATCGTTGATATCAAACAACGATTATCGCACATTTTTATACTCAAAATTAACTGTCAGTGTCAAATAAAGAAAACAAATCCATTAGTAATATAAATAAGGTGATAATTTCTTTGTTTAGTATCAACGCTGTAATAGACATGTAACTAGGGGGAGTCTGAATGTTGATTGGCGGAAAACATGTCACATGACTCATGAATTATATTTTTAATAGTCATGCAACAAGAGGTTCAAAAATAATCGAATATACAGTTTAGAGGACGAGATGTGTCGCCTAGAAAACACAGCGATACCATAGGTGGAGTTGTGTTTTTAGGTAACACATCGAGACTGTATACTCAGATGATTTTCGAAGCTCGAGTTGTATATGTTAAGACTATACAACGAATCAACAAACTATATTTATATTGCTCATTTATATCCATGGATGATATGATAACATATGATTCATTTTTTTGCGACCGAAACGCCACTAGTTGTGTTTCGCGAAGCACAATTTAGTAATGCAAGTAACCGATGTTATAGAGCGTAACAGAAAAATTGAGCTATCTTATTGGTCTATTTTCCGATGAGTTTTATAGTCGTAGGTATAGTAGAATGGGAAACAAACCACTTCATAAATATGTTAATATTAATAATTTTATTTGAGGATACCATTATTGTTAATAAATTTCTGATTGTCTAAAACGCCGTTAAGTATTTAGTGATAAAGAATTACAACTAGTCAAAACCAATAAGTTGTATCGAATATATGACAATATTTTTGTATTAATAAATATTCGTCTTTTTAGTTTGCGAACAAGTGAAACAAACTACTTAAACGAAGCATATTCATTTTACGCTGCAATTCGAGGCCGTGCATATTATTCTAGAGCTGCGAAAGAAGACAGGTTATTGTACTATATTAAATATTTTTAATATTTTTTTACCCTATCTCTTTTTTTTAGGTCAGAGTTGATGGTAAAGAAACTCCGATACTATGCACGGTTTATTGTCGTATGTCTTCTCTTGAGACGAATGAAACTAGTAAGGGAGTTAATCCAAGAACTTGATAGGCATATCGCGGATTACACGAGCACTTATGAACCTGATGATCAATTGGAATGGAGTTTGGTGCTGGATGAAATTAAAAGCTTTATTACTGCCGATGCGATTGTGTCAGTTATACATGCGGACACCAATCCTATTGTCCTTTCCCATAGGTAAGAAAAATATTATTTTTTTAAGAACAAAGTATACTGTATTTATTTACAAGCACATATTTATTTAAAAACAGAACATGACTTCTGATACAAACAACTCGCACGCCTTAAATGTAATATTGGTTGCATAGGAAAAAAACTAATAATTACCAAGATCACTCGATAAATTAAAATGCGTTTGAACACAAATCTTCCATCTGAATTGTAACAAATAAAAAATTCTTTTTTAAAATTTTATTAGTTTGTACGCCCATTTCAGAATCATTAAAACAATAGATTTGTTTGTTTTTCTATTTTGTGTTTACGGTTTATGACCGGGTCATATTTTAATGTTCGTTTGATCTAGCAATTACTGAAAAGTCACTAGAAATGTGTTCGTTTTGATCGAACGGAGTTATACTCGCGGTCAAATAAGTATGGACCAATGCCCAACTTTTTCCCTTCTCCGCACCCTGTCCCTTGCCCTGCGGTCATAACTTAGCATAACAGTATAGAAATCTCCAGTCCATACTTATATGACGACAAATATAGTAGTAAATACGTGTCAAAACTATCCCGTGAGTGGATTTTATTGTTGTCCAGTAAGTTTTGATCTGGTGAACATTTTTATGACGGGCTACATGACATTTTTATGGGCAAAACCGTAACGTTTTACACTAAAACTAAAGTGGGGAAGAGAACAAACCTCAAAACATACATAGAAATGCCAGTAAAATTATTATTGAAATAAGGGGAAATCCTTCCCTTTGCACTATATAGTAAAAAAAAACTATTAATTATTTTTTCATGCCAAATTAATTTTGTCCTTTTTATTTATGACACAACCGGTGTACTTCGTCCAGAATTCGTATGAATACATTTTATATTGCTGCAATACAATATCTGGAAAAATAACGCAGAATAGAATATAAATAAATTTTGTAATAATAATTTATAAGATTTCAAATTTTATTAAAATGTATATATCCCGCGTTATTTTCTTGTCAACATTTGTTTAGAATTCGCAGTAATTGAATATTCGAATTGAAGGACATAATCTCTATTCTAGTATAATTAAAAATCATTGTATTTAGTTACAAATCGAACCCGAAAACTCTCTCCTTAAACAAAAACAGAAAACTAATTTCATTATCTTATTAGTTTCTTGTTATACACTTGAATATCAAACACCTAAAACCAGATTCTCTTGGCGCGTAGCTTGGCGAGTTGGCTTGTCAATTCAAAAACGAATTAACATCGAGCTGTCTGAAATCGAATTATTAGTATACACATATCTTTTCGTAATTAGAACGTATACAGTCGATGATACGAATAGGTAAGGGAGAATATTCCACGTAATTTGTTTTTATCTGATAAATTATAGGCGGCTCTTCGGTCATGTATTACGTATAACAAGTCACAGTTAAATATTTCTAATTGTAGTGTCGATTTTCTTTCGTTATTTTATAGATGTGGTTTCTTTTGAATCCCTAGAGAAGAATAGAATTGTACGAAATATTCAGGTATGAAATTTTTGCATGAACCCATTTAAATACTGGACTGGGAAAGCACAGAAATACATTACTATGTCTGGCTGAAAATAGATAGCCGACTAGGGTAACTTGACTATCAAAACAGGGTTGCGTTTAAAATATTTTAAATATTTTTCGTTTATGTTGATTATAACAAAATATTTTGATCTTTAAACTATTTATTTTGGCAATTCTATGAAATAGGATTATTTTTAATTTCCTCCAAACAGTAATTCCGACTCGAGGGTTGCTTACACCTGAGACGAACAAACTAAAATTTGCGGTATTAAATTTTATAAATACATCCCTGAATCATGTTGCTAAGGTAATTTTAAATATCTCCTGGTATTGAGTACAATTCTAATCTTCTGTAACGGAATACATAAGGGTCAGTTTCCTTTCAAATCAAATATAGGGAAATGTTTTCAAAAGAAACCACATCTATTAAATAAACTAAATGTCAACTTTCATCCGCTAGTCATACTATAACTATATTTAAATGAAACTTGTAGTATATAATAAAATATTACTATTTTAAAAAGTCTGCCTTCATTTTTTAGTAATTTTCGTATGAGTACGAACAGATCCTTTTATTCATATAATTTCTGTAAAAATATTTTATCAACTCTAGAAATAATTTTGGATCATTCTATAGTGGTTTATCGAGCGAAATTTGTGGTCGTAGATTAAGCCCCTTGACAACACCACCTGTAGAAAAATCCCAGTTCATGACTCTCACCCTGCAAGAAATCCTAATTGTTGGAAATTGCGCCGAACAAGTAAAATTCTCCGAGCTCACGATGGACATGTTTCGAATGCTTCAAACCTTAGAACGAGAACCTCAGGACGACTTCAACCACATATACGATGCATCTCCTGCCCCAAATAGAGTTCCCTACGTTGTACCTGGATCCAAAGGGTAAGACAAATAATTTCTAACTAGTTTAGAAGAGATTTAAATGATTATTTTGGAATAGGTACTTGGAAAATGGTGACAGACCTGTAAGAAGAGAGAACCCGCATAAGTATTTGTTATACAAGCCGACCCTTAGTCAAGTGTTGGTGTTTTTAGCTAGTGGATTTAAAGAATTGCCTCCGAATGGAGCGTTGTTGTTATATTTGTCCGCGGATGGTTGTTTTTCTACGACTAAACATCCCGAAGATAGTAAGTCAAATTTTTATTTGTACTAAGCACCATGAATGTTTTTGCTGAAGTAAGAATCTGAGATTGAAAAGTTTTAATGTTCGAGAGGATTGAATGTAATGTGTTGATGAGTGTAGTGAATTCAAACGTAGTAAATGGGCTTGAATAGATTAAAAAATTAAGTAAATGTGGAATGTTAGGAATTGATTGCTCTGGATACATTTGCTTCAAATGTGAATGTCTGTGGAATGTATATACGACTAAAAGAGTATTCGTTTTAACAATGAACTCGGTCTTTGATTAAAATTAAAAATCAATTGTTAATTAAGTTATAATTTGGTTTATTTGATACAATAAATTCAACATTATATTAATAAAGATTGTAAACAAAAATTAACATTTTAAAACAAAATATCACAAAAATTACTTGTCTAACAAGTTCACTTACGTCTACCTACGATGACCGCTTCTTGATGTTGCTAGGAGGATGGTATGACATACTTATACTTGGACTCGGAATTCACCGTACTTTTTACCTCCCGCTACCCTTGGTAAGGGAGGTACAAGGATCATGCTAAAAATATATTTTATGGATAAATTTATAAAATTATCTATAATTTAAATCACAGAGCCTACTCTTTAAACAAACAAAACGCAGTTATTCAAATGAATTTCAAATGTATGTAACTGACAGATAAATGTCACTATCAAAGAACTAATCATTTCAAAGTAATATTACGAGTAGTAACGTTTTAAAAAGAAAAAAGTAAATAGAACAGTAGAAAAGGAATTCAATACAGTTTCGAGCATAAGTAAATATGTAGGTATCTATTTAGATTAATAAAAATTAACGATTCACAAAAATGTTTAAGCTTATCCTCATTTTTGGATTAGTGAATTCTATTCTATCCCGGTATTTTAAATTTAATCTTCATTTTATTATAGCTCCGGTGGCTCAATGGTTACAGCAACGCCTCATGTCATTAGTGCCCTCGGGGCTCTGGGTTTGAATCCCACTAAGGCATGGATGTGTGTGTGAATGTGAACCCACTCTGTAATTGGAATTTTATCCTGTTGAGGGGTTGAGGGGAAGGTAGTTACTTGGATTAGATTAGACTTTATGTTAAGAAATAAACTGTCAAAATTAGAGTAAAATTCGCTGATCCAAAAATAAGGATTAACTTAATCTTTTTTGCGATTCGGTCTGTAAATGGCGGGAGGTATTGTGTTGGCCACATCAGATTTTTTATTTACATTTGTACAAATAACTCTAAACTTTACGCGGGCCGCACTTTATAATCTACAACTACTTATGCCGGTAACTTCAAACTCTAAGTTTCCACTAATTTCCATCCGAGAATCTAACAACCTCCATATTTTCAAGTGCATTGTATGTTCTTTTTGGAAAAAATAAATTAGTAAATAGTACCAAGGGGCAAGAAAAAAAAAATAAAGAGCTTGCGCTATCATCCCATTATAGTTTCACTCACCACTGACTGGAAATGAAATATTTTTCGATATAAATAATCGGTGAAGAATGATTTAAAAGGAGATTCTAGCGAAACTAATGAGTCAATTAACATTTATATTTTTTTATTCTTTAAATTATTGCTAAAACTTATAATTTTAAGTAATAAAAGTTTATTTTGCTAATAAAAAAACATACTGAAATGACGAGTATTTTCAACATATGTGGTCGAAGAAAGTTATATAGCAACAGCGTGTTTTGTTCTTTGAGTTCGCTTTCATTTATTTATATTTATTTACTTACTGTAAAATTATTATATTAAATTTATCTAACAATTTCAGTAATCCAAGTTTTTTATAACATGAAAAAAAGAATTAGTGCAACGTTAACAAATTCTTCATCTGTTCCGCTATTATCGAACGAAAATGAACAAAAAATGTTTACCATTAATTTTCAAGTTAATTTGACGGTAAGAAGGCATTATAAACGTGCCTGAATGCCTTGTCGTGAATGTGTGGAACCGGGTTCGATCCCGACCGAAGCCAAATATTTAGAATTTTAAATGGCACAAAATTTACCCCTGTGGCGCACTCTCCACGCCAGCAATGTGTGCCCGTGAGGTGAAGCCTGGTAAACACCCGCACGGTACAAATATGTCATCATCATTACCGATATCTGCATACAAAGCAGATTGGCACACCCAGCAATGGGTAATATGCCGTGATGATATATTTATTTATTTAAAATATACTACGAGTCTTCAGTTATATTATAGTAGTTTTTTGTTCATCAAAGTTGGAAATATCAAAGTAAAACAAACAAAAAGTATCTACGGAAATGTTTCTAGTTTTCTAGCATCCTTTACGTTGAAAACTTCAACTTAATAAGCGATTTTCTAAGGAACTAGACGGTGGATTATTTTAAATTTTTTTAGAATAGTTGGATAAGACATCCTTCATTATAATTATAAAATTTTGATCCATAAATTTGGAAATTAATTTTTCAAGAAGAGATTCGCTTGAACCTCCGACGAATATATGGTTAGGAAGAATATTGTCGATAGGGAGGAAATGGGCCAGTTGAGATGGTACGGTCATTGCAAATTAATAAATTATAAAAAATAAAATAATATGTTTCAGAGATTCAATGGCTGGTACCACAAGCCTTGTTTTGAAATGCCAAATTTCAATAATTAATTTCATCCTTATGTTCCAAGAACGATTTTCCAAATATTTATTTGAATACGAACTACGTCCTGCTTTAAAATATTTTGAAAACAATCGTTCTTTAAGCATAGGGATGAAATTAAATATTAAAATTTGGCATTTTTAAATCAGCGTTTTCGAAACAAGGCTTGTGGTACCAGCCATTGTGTTTGTTCAAATGGATGTTCAGAGTATAAGTGGATAAATGTTGCAAATTATATATTTCGAGAGACAGTTTACGAGTGCAAGGGAGAAGCATGTACGTGCAGGAAGTGTATTTAGATAGAAATATATGTCGAAGGATGATGCAGAATTCATTATTAACTGCAGGTATTTTAAGAATTAGGATGTAGGTTCAGAAGTTTAATTGTTGAATTGAAAATGTTTTCTTTTTTATTTGAACTTTTTAACTGACCTCATTTTGTTCATAGTGGGATATGACCTCGGTGGTGTGCTAACAAGTAGTAAGCGAGATAGTGAGCATAAGAAATCGAAAGAAGCGCACTGTTTATACCCAGGAGACTTGTACCCGTTCACCCGACGTCCCTTATTTGTGATAGTGGACTCTGATAATAGTTTCGTGTTTCAACATATTCCGAGGTACTTCGGACAGCCCTTGGTCACGTTGATGTCGCCTCAAGATACACCGCCCGCCTTTCAAGGTAAAAGTTACAATTTTTTTTAAATAACTAGTACAGCTCGGCGCGAATAATTGTGCATTTCAAAATTGAATACGCAATAGTCTAGATTAGACTATAATCTGTACAATTTGAAAAAAGTACGTTCAACTCAAAATTGAAAAACAAAGTTTTATGTAATATTCCATGATTCTCCCTCTCTTGTTATCGCATGTTATCTTATGCGAAATTGAAGCGTACGACTATTCTTGCCGAGCTATAATATCATGGCGAAATTTTACGCGAGAACACATCATTGAGAAACACAACACAGTGCATCAAACTAATATACCTATAAAGAAATATACTGCTGATGCATGCCCTATCTCTCACTTAAGAGGAGTCTGCTACAAACATTATTGTCTATCCTTGCCAGTTAGTGAAAGAATTTCCCTCCCGCCAGTTCCTTTTTCTCGTTCTACACCAATAAAATAAAAGCAATCTGGCGCTTGCGCGGAGCTATTCTTACAGACAAGTGCAGCTATATATGCAGATATATATGTCTGCACTCATCCAATGTTAGTCTCACAAATCTCACTCCCACCAGCAGTATATTAGTTTTATAGGTATATTATCAAACTACATTCTGACCACCGACTTGTAACCGATTAGCTTGGATGCGCAATAGTCCGGAAATACATTCTGAGACAGTAGTATGGAGTCAAGGTGGATGGACGCGCAATTTAAAGCCAAAGTCGGTAAATTATTGGGATTATTCTTGCATTTGTAAATCGTGAAAATATACGTGGAGAAGTATATTTTGACGCCATTATCACACGGTACTGAAACTTTTATCTCATAGTAAACTTTCACGCGTAGCTATCTATCCCTTTCTCGCCTAATGCGTCCTCTCTCTGCGCATCGCTGGTTGGACTGTAGGTATAATCAGATTTACGAACTCTGACAATATACCTATAAAACTAAAATATACTGCTGATGCCCTATCTATCACTTAAGAGGAGTCTGCTACAAACATTATTGTCTATCCTTCTTGTCAACTTGTGTAAGAATTTCCCTCCCGCTAGTTCCCCTCTCCCGTGCTACGCCAATAAAATCAGAACAATCCGGTGCTTGCGTAGAGCTACTCTTACAGACAAGTGCAGCTATATGCAGATATATATGTCTGCACTCGTCCAATGTCAGTCTCACAAATCTCACTCCCACCAGTAGTATATTTTAGTTTTATAGGTATATTACTCTGACTATTCAAGGTTTTATACCATTATTGGAAGAAAGAATTACATTAGCGTAGTAACGTTTCTAATTATAAACAAATTGGTTATTTGACGTTTGTCTAATGTGGTATATGTGTAATTATCTAAATTTTGATTTTTACTTAAAATACTGGACAAAAAAATAAAATACTTTTTTTTCTAAATAAACATAACACTAACATTATGATATTTCGCAAGATCCTTATAAATACAAGAACTTCCAGAAGTTTTAAATTCAAAACCACTTACTTTATTCATCCAGCCATTAATTAAATTAAATTCTACGGGGAACAGGGTTCGATCCCGACAACGCAAAAAAAAATATTTTAAATGGCACAAAAGTAACCCCTGTGGTGCACTTTCCACGCCAGTAATGCCTGTCCGTGAGGTGACGCATGGTGAAAGCCCTCATGTTATTAATATTTCATCATCATTACCGAAATTTGCGTATAAAGCAGATTGGCACATCCAGCAATGGGTAATATGCCGTGATGATAAATTTATTTATTTTTATTTTAAAATCTTAACATTAGATAACGTAATTTAACGTTGATTATTTTTATTAATTTCAATTTCTGTACACGTAATACTATTCAGTTTTGCTTAAACTTTCGTGATATACAGATCAACAACACAATGGCTCCTTATTTACATTGTTCCTGCACTCTCCGTTAACGGCGTTCTGCTACTGCTGTAATCTGTCCAACATCCCCATCCACCACTGGGAGCGATGCCAGAGCTACGTGGATCGCTTTGTAACGGAGGCGTCGCGTCTCTTCACCAGGTCCCGAGTCGGTGAGTATGACGAAGGTAGGTTGGCAAAGCGATGTTGCTCTTGCTCTGACCTAATCTGCCTTCTGCTTCGTTTCTATTTGATGGTTGATGTTAACATAAGATATAGCAATTAAATAATAATAATAAAAAGGCTGAGATGAAATATGTTTGGAATCAAAATGCATTTGTAAATAAAGTAAAAATAATTAGATTTTCTTTTAATTGCTATGTATTTGTATCAAATATTGTTGGTATTTCAATCCCATTTATGAATGGTTTTATACATATAATGGCTAATCCAACTGTATTTGATAATATTCTGGAATTTTCTGATATATTTATACTTCTTTTCATTTCTAATTGATGTGCTTCATCAATGTTAACGTGTATGAATCCCTTGATGTTTGAAAATCACAAATGTTAACGTTATTTAAATCCTCATTTTAAATGTTAGAAAAGAAATACATGAACTTCTTTCTAAATTCGATCATTTTAATTAGTGAAGTAATTGCTCATTTTTTATATTATGAGTATATTTGACATTCGTACAAATATTTATAAAATTATTAATATATGAGCGTATGGCTCTGTTTACAAGCCAAAGCTAATATCTCCACTTTTTATTTCAAATAAATTTTCATTATACGTACGTATAAAACTACAGGCTTTATAATAATAATAATAATTATAATAATAATAATAATAATAATAATAATAATAATAATAATAATAATAATAATTATAATTATAATTATAATTATAATAATAATAATAATAATAATAATTATTATTATTTACCAAAAAACAATTACATGTATGGTACGTCATAAATTATACAGGTACATATTGTAACGTTTTTATTTATCTGGGTGAAGTGTAAATATTAGACAATTATTAAAAACTAATTAGGACTAAAACTATAATTAACTAGATAACACTAGCACTATTTATTTAACCAATTAATACTACTATTTATTTCCACGATATTACTAATTATTTATTTCACTACGCGTTCCAATCTTAGACTGCCGGTCTGTTGCAGACTCTTGTAGACTGTTTACGCGACATTTATATCACTATATACTTATAACGTTCAACTGTCCGCCTACCGACCTCCACAGCGTGTATATACTCAACTGATTCAACAGCGTCTGTATATTCAACTGCTCGGACAGAAGTCACTTCTTTCACAACACTATCTGTCTATTTATGTAACTCTCTGTCTAATCTCCACAGCCTCAGTATCACCGACTGTCCGTATGCCACAATTCTTCAACACCACTGCCGAGTATTCACTTCCACTTGCCGTTACTGTCCCCGTATACCTAGCTTCCCAATACTCTTCAACACTACAGAGTACTCTCTTTAACAGCTATTTCAGTATATCAGTAACTTCCCGACTCGCCGTTACTGTCCTTGCACACTATAGCTTCCCAATACTCGTCAACACTACCGAGTATTCACATCCACAGCTATCCCAATATACCAGTAACTTCCCGAGTACCTACTCGACACCAACTGCATACGATCACTGCGATACTGCTGTGCTTTTCACTAACACTTTACTCTCTAACACTCCATGTCAATATCTCTATGACTGTCTAACCGCACTAATGTAAGTGTCTGTCCGTCTTCACTAATGGAACTGCACTATGTAAGTCAACCCCCGATCACACAACTAATGTTGTGTGATCAGGGACTCCACTGAACTAACCGTGTCTCCCGAGCATAGCTACGTCCCTTATATACAGCTGTCATTATTTTCTAGAAAAGATCTTGAATGTTCGAACACATAATAACAATGAACACAAAAGGTTCAGGCGACCGGAAGTAATTAAACAGGTCACGACTCGTCTGTTTACCTTGCCCGGCTACTAGCGCGATTGCGTCATCGCTATAAATAGACACCCGCTTACAGTGGCGGCGACGGCGGGCGTTCCACGTTACAATATAATATATTGAAATATTCGAATATTCGTCAGATAATACACTACAGAAGTTTTGATATAAGAATGTAATCAAGGGTCAGAATCAGAACTCTGGATCTGTCATATATTCCTCAATGCTATAATAACTTTTATCCACTAGTTTTTTAGAAATAACAGATTTAAATTGGTTTAAATTTAAGTCCTTTAAGCCTTGTGAAAGTCTGTTAAAGAGATTCAAGTTTATATTGTGGAATTTTTCTTCGTCAATCTTGGAACAACCAGGTTGAACTTATTTCATGTCTAGTATTTATGAATCTCGGCATGCGATTTGTATTTTGATAAATGTTTCTTAATATATATCAAACAGTTTAGTATATATTGAGAATAAAGTGTGTGAATTTTATTATTTTTGAATAATTCCCTGCAGTGATTTCTGCGACTAACACCAGAAATAATTCGAATTGCCTTTTTTTGCATTATAAATATTCTGTCAGCATGCGGGGATTGACCTCAGATTATCAATTCATACGACATAACTGAATGAAATAATGCAAAATAACAAAATAAGCGATTCTCGCTGCTGCGGGACCCACAATATAATATATTTTACGAAGAGCATATAAACATTTTGCTAATTTGCTATATAAGATGGCTTTTCCAGTTTAAACTTCTTTGTATGTGTAAGCCTAAGTATTTAATCGTAAATTCGTTAGACTGATTTGTATTTTTAAAGTCAATTATGTATGTTTTTTCTATATTTAAAGCTAGGTGATTCGTAGTAAACTAATTCAGTGCTTGATTTAAAATTATATCGGAATTGTTCGTAACCATACTGATGTCATTACAACCTGAAATGAAGGTTGTGTCGTCGGCAAACTGTATAGTTTTTGTATTTATGTTTTTTGCTAAATCGTTAACATAAATTAAGAACAATAAGGGCCCCAATATCAGGCCTAAACGAATAATTCCACTTTTCAACAGTTAAAAAAAATTGTGCCAAGGCTTGACAGATCCATAACTTTTTTCTTTTTAATAGGCTATACCTAGTTGAAAATTGTTGGTGGCGTAACGACCCCAAAAGAGATTGATTCCAATTTTACTTGTCCGCTGTGTGACAGAAATAGAATAATAAAGGAAGTAGGGCGAATACATCGTTATATTGGCGAAGAAAATGAACTCGTAGCCATCTGTTGGTAAAATTATGAACTTGCCAGAAAAGTAATCAAAATGTTGTTTTTACGGTTGTAATACTTCCCTTTAAACAATACTGCACTTCAAATCAATTTACGTTTAAAAATATATGAACCCTACATACTCATTTCCTTGTCAAACACAGTACAAGTTTTGACAATTACTCTTCTCGCCGACCATTTTGTGCAATTGGTGCTGCCTCTATCGGTCATTTTCGTTGCCAATAGAAGCGCATAAACAGTGGCGTAGGGCGTAACAATCAGTGACGCTGTGAGGCCATGGGATACAAGAATTAATTTTATGTATGTCCATTATTTACGCCACTACGCATAAAGTTTTACAGAGCTCGCATCCCCAAGAATATGAAATTAAAAGAATTGGGGTATACTTAAGGAAAAAATTAATACCTACTTATGCAATACACATTTTTTTTTTAAAAAAAAAAAAAAGGTCCCTGATTTGTCACACACACGCACACTAAGAGGACGACGTGAGAGAGAAATAAATAATCTCCATATTTCTTTGCGAGCCTTAGGATCTCGGTATTTTTATTTGTATCAATGATTGCTGGCACTATTTGCCAAAAATACAGTTTTAATAGTAACCAATACTCTTGACAAGAACTGCTAGTTATAGTAGTGCCGTAATGATAGTAATAATTATACTAGTTATAAAATATAATTTCAAATAGTTTTGGAATCTCTCTGAATTGAGAACTGACATTACCGATAGAGGCAGCAATATCTGATGTCGAAAGAGTACGGTTGTGAGTTTAACATGTAAACATGAATTGTAAAGAAACGAAATGAAATTAAGTGTAGTTGAACATCTCGTTGAACATTTTCAGTTTTTAAATGCTACCGCAAGCTCTCGGTGCATAATAGAAGGTAGTAAATGTATTGAGACTTTGAGACTTATGTTTTACAGTTTAAATGTGTATTTTTTTCAATTTATATGTGAAACGGTTATGAATGCTCATTATATAATTAAGTGTGGAATTATGAACAAAACATGCCTCGGATAGAAAATAAAATGCCCATATGATGGGAAAAATATGCCCGCGCAAGAACTAAGAAATAAATTGCAATTTCTAAATAAAAACGGCACTTTAAAACAAAAGCACGAATTGTATGGTGGCAGTTAGGAATGGCTGTATTAAATGAAACAAAAACAGATTATGGGATATATTCTTCCATTAACGATTCTATTTATAAAGTAGAGGTGGTTTTTGATAAAAAAAATTCACATATAATATCTTAAATTGCGTAAAACTTATTTATTTTGAAAAAGTGATACATACATGATCATGATATATATTTATTTTATAAATGTTGAAAACCATTTATGCCAATAATAGGTGCACTTAAATTTACAATTCCACAAACTATTATAAAAAAAAACGTCATAACATTCAGCTAGATTGAGTATTTACAAATAGGTTAATTTATAGGTTAGAATTACGATTAGGAAATTCTATACTTCCAATTTTACCAGTTACCTGGAAACATAAAATCATCTTTCTTAAAATTAAGGGAACATACTTTCATATTATTTGTTATTTTCTTCCCACTCCTAATAATATATTCCCATGCTTGTGTCTGTCCATTCGTTGTTCAACGCCTATCATATATATATCATCTATTTTAGGGAAACTATAAAATCCTAAACATCTGCCTTTGTCTCTCCTTGAGGGACATCCAAAAACACAAAAATATGTGCAAGATTTATATGCTTTTTTCAAAATTTATTTAAATCGCTCATGTTGATACATGTAAAAACAAAGAGTACTCTTCTGAGAAAGTTCTAATTTTCGCCGCTAGTTGTCGTGTCGCATCTTGTCAGTTCTCAATAGTGGTAAGCCTCATCTACACGTTGGCCCAGGTTAGGCGAATGAAAGCCAACGCCGAGTTTACACCAACGTGTGGAAAGGCTTTTTGTCAAACTTCGTTGCGACTCGCATTGGCCGCTCGCCTTTTGCCGACGCTCGCCTCAGTGTCGGTTTATGGTGCACGAGTCAAAGTAACGAGAAACGTCTGATACTGGCCTGATTGTCTGGGCCAAATACTTGCCAACGTGTAGACGCAAAATACTTGCGCCGACTCGCCTTGCTTTGCCTCGTCGGTATTTGTTTATATTGGTTTATTGGCGTTAGTTGGCCCAACGTGTAGATGAGGCTGTAGAATAGTTGAATAATAGTGAACTTGACCAAGTGTCCAAGCTGATCTTCTACCCCCACCCTGAACCAGGGGTTCTCAACATTTTACAGGGAATCAAACATTGCATAAGTATTATTCAATTACAGATTTTATAATCTCAATTTTTAAAATCAAAATTATTAAGTTTAATGCAAGAAATTTATATTCAAATAAAAACTGTTTGAGAATTACAGTAATGGAATGGTTGCCACGTGTCCGCTATTAGAATTTATCTACTTCCATTGGTAGTAGACTCCACCCCCTAACTCGGTATTCGTTATATATTTATAGGTGGTCTTTGAGTCGCCAATCAAAATAATACATATTATTTCTTTATTAATTTTCATTATTAAGCATCTGCTTTCATTATTTTTTATTAATTTCTCTAATTCGATTGAGCTGTAATCCCCTATTCTCAATTAATTAATACTTAATAGACAAAGTTCGTTGTAGAAGTTCATGTATTTATTAATGTATGTATGTATTACCTGGTATTAAGCATTACCCACCACCCTAAATCCAAATTATTTATATTAATAATGAACAATTCCTTGGAATTATGTATATGTGTTGTTAGACTCCTCCTATTTGCAATTCTTCGGCGACGACTTCCTCCGCCTTCTGCTCCTGCGCTACGTGTTCTGCGACGTTGTGCTACACCTGCACCGCGGCTTCAAGGGCCGACAGTACCGCCCTCGCTGTCAACCTCCCCTTCCTGAGGCCGAACTCCTAGAGCACCCTAGCCTGCAGCACCTGGTGTTCGACCTCGCCGCACACCTCGAAGTTCGCGCGCACTTCATGGACAACCACGAGATGGACTGATCCACGGCTTTGCAGTGTGTGGGGTTTAGACTACCGCAGCACTCGGGATCGGGATGGGGAGAATGGTATTCGTTTTGGGCAATGACGGTGATGCTAATGCAAGTGATATTATGGCTCAAAGGGCACAGACTTGTAGTGATTACGATCGCGTAATAATGAAGGGTGAAGTATAGTTACTCTAGAGCTTTCCACCTTCTGTATTCAAACCAGTATTGATTGATTAGTTTTAATATGTACATACACAGGTCATTCAAAAGCCCGCAAAGTCTAACAGTCACTCTCACAGAAATCAGAAAACTAATTTCAATCAACCAATTATGTCCATTTTTTAAAATATACTATCCTTATTAATTATTGCGTCATAAGATTCATTTACGTTCGGCCAGCTATTTTTTTAAGTAAAATTGTTAAAAAACATTTCTATTTAGGGCTTGTATACAGCTGTCGCCGTTTGTTGAACCTGACTCACCGAACGCAGTATTTTACCACTGCCGGTTGGATTTCATCCATTGCTACATTTATTTAAGATGTATAAGTTGGCAGCTTATAGCATCTGTGGGTGATAAATACAAGTAGCGCTATTTATGTTTTTCGACAAATGTCACACATTGTCGGTCGACGGGAATCGAATGTTTGAGTGACGTCACTGCGAGATCCGAAATGTATGCTAATCCGCTCGACCACAAATTTATTTAAAAGTGAGAGATACACTTTCAAATTGTTTTTAATATACTTACCATAGTCATATAATATATACTAGTAGACTGAGTTTACAATGTTAAGCGTTTGTGCCGAATTGAACCGATGGACGCCATAACGAGGCGCTAATTGAAAGGCGCGAAATTTAAACGTATGAAAAAATATGTTTTCTGAAAGTACAAAGTATAGTCATTACACACACTGTACAAGCTGAAAAAAATCAAATTCAATAATAATAGTTATTTGTATATCAAGGCCGCGAAATCATTCTTTAGCGTACCGAGAGAAAAATTGTCGCCGAGGCCGCTTGCGGTCGAGGCAAGACTATTTCGAGGGCGCTAAAGGATTTCGCGGACAAGTTGTACACAATATTTTTTGTGCAACCGTAAAAAATATGTAATTACAGATTTTATTAATTTTAAACAGTTTCATTGGAAATAGAAAGTTAGCTTTCAAGCTGGCCATGGGATTAACATTTGATAAACAAAATCATGCAATTCTCAAGTGTCAAAGTGATTGTTTACCTAATTTCGCAGCCGCTACCATGACAACGGTCGCGAAATTTAATTTTGTGGCTTGTATTGCGGCTGCAAAATGCTTATTTCGCGTCCGGTTGCACAAAAAATAAATTAATACATGAAATAAATAGCGAAACAAGCTTTGTAAACAAATACTAAACAAAGAAATGAACTTGAATGACGTTGGCCAACAGAAGTGACAGGTTGCTGAAATGCCAACATAAATTAATTAAAATTCACTACTACTAAAGAAAATATTTATTGTAATTATTGAAAAAATAATGTAAATTAAATATTGGTCTTACTTTTTATTGTACAACTGAGCTTTATTATTTTGAAATGAAATTATATAAAATACATATTTTAAGTTACTGCTAGTTACTTTTCCATGATGTTGTAGAATTTACACTAGAATTAGCGTCTCGTTATGGCGCCCATCTGTTCAATGGGGTATGTGACCAAATTTTTATTTTTACATAATATGATACTAGACAAAAAAATAAAATACCCGTATTTTTTTACATCGATTAATTATTCGCACTTTACGAGAAAATAATTATTAAAAATTTGAGGAAGGGATTTGTGACGTATCAATGGTAGAAGCTTGAAAAAAGACGGTTAGACTGTGAGGGAAAGAGATAGTTATAGCCAGATGTGATCATACTCCACCCTGCCACGCCTACCACAACATAAACGCGGTACTGATAGGCTGATTTATAACTGTCTCTTTCCTTCCCTCAGTCTATCTGTCTTTGTCCACGATTCTACCATACTTACGGCATATATCCCTATTCCAAAACATTAAATTGTTAATAACAAGATTATTACAAATTAATGTTGCGTTTTAATTATTATAATAAAAAGCTATAGTGGTTTGTTTTTATATTTTATGACATATATATTGAAATTCGAATATGGTCACATACCCCATTCGGCACAAAGCTGGACATTGCCGCCTTGATGTTTGGTCTAGTATCTTTCCTTGTCTATGATACTTGCATAATAAATCTGGCCTGATTATATGAGATTTGCGATCTTCATCAAATTTAGAAAAAATATATATTATTAATATAGAGTTAAAAATAACAGTATTTTTTTAAGAAAATGTTAAATATTAATAGGATCTGATAAAAACGGCATACAAATTTCTATGACGCCATCATTGCTAGATAATACAAACAATGAAAGAAAAGAGATAGTTTTGTCCTCTTTCGCTCATAGAAGTTTTAATTTTTAATGCCTTTATTTCAGTATTTTGTTAATAGTTTTTAACAAATTTATAAAATATGTATATTATTTTTAACTTCATAATTGGATGGATTTTAAAAAAATGTCACATATCCTATTATAAAGACACACATGTAAGTAGACTCACTATCATGTCATTGAAAACTGAGAAAATTAAACTGCTGCATTTTAGTGAAGTCAAAAATATTTATTAAATTAATTTTTTTCTTCTATAAATATGGTATTTTAGTGCTTAATTAAACAAATAACTATATAAAAAGTTTATAACATACACACAAACCACCCTAGCCTTTAGGTCATAAAAACTTAAGCCATAGGGGGGAGTGGGGCTAGGGGTGAGTTCCCGAGAGTAGTTTGGGCTACGGCCAGCTATCAATGGAAACGTGGGAGTCCGACGTCGCTGCGAAATAAGGGTGGTGAGTGGGGCGCCAGTCATCCTACCGAGTGGCCAAACGGCTAAGAGACAAGCCTCGAACACGAGAATGCGTAAATGGCGGAAAATAAACTTTACAAGTTTTGATTTTATTAGTCCGCCTTTGTCTGAAATAGTTAATTATTAAAATAATTGATTTTTTTTACCAGAGTATTATTTATGTATTTCTTTCTCGAAAATTTCTTCGCCTATGATTAAAGGTATTTCGATACAACCATACATTTTTTTGCTCGGCCCAACTTAAATAAATTAGACATGATATAGTATGAAGATTCTTACGAACGATTTCGCCAAATATTAAATATTTAAGTTCTAATTATAAGGCACTGATAATATTCGTTTAAAATTAGCGTTTCTAATTTTTGTGAGAGCCGCAATGACTGTATCGTTATAACGTTTAAACTTCTAGTCAGAATAATTAAACCTGACTATTTTATCGATAATAATCAGTCGGTTATTATCACAGTCAACAGTTGTTGGCAACCTCGTCGTCGAAATCTCGTCACTCTGTGACACAACAAAGTTGACGGTAGTTAATGTAAATACATAGATAAATGAATTGCCCCTTCCCTTCTTCAGGCCGCATCCTGCATCCGAATACGCCATTTCGTCTTCATTTCCCTCGGTTCCATTGTTGAACGTTCGACATCTGTACATACGCCGCAGTAGCTAGACTAGGAAGTTTCTTTCTCCCAGAAAGGTTATATAACACAAGGGACTCTTTCAACTTTTAATATTTACACTGTAGTTTACCTCACTTCGAGGCATGTCATTCTCTCACTTGTCATGCGCGATTTCGGAAGAATATTTATTGCACGCAAAATATCTACTTATAAAATATTTATTTTAATTGCAAAATGCAAAACACCTACTGAATTCATGAAATTTTCAATTTTTACAGGGCATTCAATTATATTTGCTTTAAAAAAACTAATTAAGGCGGCGACACACGCTCCGGTTTACCGCAGAGGTCTTCCTTGAGGCAAACCTGAGTGGGTACTCGAAGATTCACCTTGAGGTTGCATGAAAATAGATTTTTTTGTGCAATCATTCTCTACTCTAAATTTTTCGTTTGACTTTTCAGAGCTATTAGCAAACCGACAATACCGAGAGCATCTTCTGTTTGCGCCATAATCCCAGGATAACTACTGAAAATTTACTACCTCAAGGCGTACCGTTTGGCTTGTCCGAGCATGTGGGCGTACCTCAAGGCGGCCCGCTTAAGGTCGACTTCTCCGGTAAACCCGAGCGTGTGTAGCCGCCTTTCAGTTGTAAAGTTTTAGTTGCGTATTTTCTTTGATGCTGCCTTTGTTATTCAAATGCTACAGGAATGGGTACCAAAGTGTTTGAAACAAAAACTCGTATAATGAATCTAAGATGCTGTCACAGAATATTGAATTTTTGCGAATACAGTATGTTTTTAAATTATCTGCGAATACTCGTAATAATAATCGCTCAACTAAATAATACATTGGCGTACTTCGGAACTAATAATTTGTACAACAAATATTTTTAAAGCAACACAATGTCCATCATACTCAAGGATTAGTATTAATTATTTTTTCACAAATTTGCGCTTATTATTTGAACCACAATGTTCCTGATTTTATTTTAAAAATAATAATATCGTAATGTTAAGGATATTAACCTGCAAAATTCGCCTTATTGTAAATGCTTAGCCTAAAATATTTAAATGAAGAATCTACGTATTTTTTAAAAATATAAAATTTATTTTTAGTTGCGATTTGGTAACATGCTTGCAATAAATATTAAAATTTTCACGATTAATTTATTATCAAACGCACAATCACGTTTTGCTTTGGTTTTCACACTTTCATAAGACTTTGAAATAATTTGAGAAAGGGTAGACGCTCAACCTTTTAAGAATTTCTTGTATTTCCAAAGTTACACGCACGTAAATATTTATACCTCTATTATTTCATTTGTTTCTGAAGTACAGGGGAGAAATAATGAAAATTATTTTTTGGTGAGTGATAGGGCTCTAGTTTTCACTTCACCTCTGGTAGGTATTCTTACTAGACACCCTTTTGGATATGTTGCCCGAACGTCATCTCTGGGGAAACATCTTAAGGCCTTATAACACTACAGTCATATCTCTGACTCTTTTTCGCTGACTTATTTTGTATGACCAACTCGATCTATCACACTGCAATTTCGAACAACCGTTATCACTGACTTTTAGTGGATTTTCATACTTAAAGTTGGTTATGATATTGTATCTTTGATGACAACATATTTCAAAATTGTTTGACAAATCAAATTATTTCAAGTAAAATGAATGAAAACGATGGAAAAATAATGCAATTGTGGGCAAACAATAATTTATGAGCATCAAACAAAAATTTCAACTTCTGACGTTTCTGTATTTATATTTTACTCTATAAAGTTACATTCCTGTACTTTAGGGACAGTTGCGCATGCGCAGTAGAGAAGTCAGAGATAAATAGTCAGAGGAAATGAAACCGATTCCATTTAATCTGACAACAGGATCCATGACTTCCTTGTAGCTATCACACTGGAATAAGTCAACTATATGAACAGAAGTCATGGATAATGCGTGACAAGTCAGAGATAATACTTCTAGTGTGATAAGGCCTTTAGAGGTCAGTGAGCACTGTTTGATCTTACATCATATAGCTTATGAACTAGATGTAAAGAATTAGGAACGCATAAGAGTGAGAGAGATAGATGTATACATCGACGTTTCGGTTTTTTTATTGTTAAACCTTAATCATGATTCAAAGAAAACACATGAGAAATATAAATCATTATAGTTCTATAATGATGAGTCAGCAATTAAAAATAAAAAGAGACTTCATATTTGATGTTTGATGGCAAACATCAGCGCTTATAAAAAAATCAGACTGACCGCTCAGATATCTTCCTACGGATGGCGCTTGTGCAACAGATCCAAAAGGGTGTATAATAAAGACACCTAGCGGGTGAAGCCGAAACTAGAGCCCTATCTCCTCGTACTTCGGCACTTTGGACAAAAATTATATACATTAATATAAAAATTAGTTTTAATTCATTAATTGTGCAGTTCTTAAAATTTTGAGCGCAGATTCTTGTCTAAAATTATTTTCCATATCACTACTGCTGCCCTTTACTATATCGTGACGTCACAATACATCGCCTTCATGGATCTAGCGAAAGTAATCCTCATAACGTGAATCGTCTAAGTGAATTTCATATTTTCATAAGTTAGTGTGGTGCTGCTCATCTAGACTCTTTACATTTACGTTGGCTGTCATCCACAAAACCATGGTGTTCATGTCACTTTATTAACCTAATCCACTCAAGGCGCTCGACACAGTCTGAAATTTCGACTGCGGAAGATGCCATCAGTTTACGACCAAAGTAGCTTTCGAAGAGAGAAGCCTTATCTTCGAAAAAATAAAATACACCAAAATAGATTTTATTATTCTTGATGGATAGTCGAAATGGCAGACAGTGGATACGGATATTGCTTATAATATAATTAGAGTAAGTGAACATCGGTGTAGTCACGTTTTTTTTTAATATATTTTTTACACACTTTTCGAAACACCACTAGATTTTTTAAAGTTTTGTGATCAATTTTAAAATACCTTCTTTGTACAGTAACATATACCAGAATACGTATTAATTTTATCAAGTAGGCATAGAAGCAAGCATTCAATTATTTTATTTATTGTTTTGTTTTCAGCGGTAACTACGATATTCTTTATTTCCTATTAGATATAGTTGCTATTTAGAAATTTACCAAAGATTAATTTATTCTCATGTAAGGTCGAAACTTCTAGTCTGAAACTATTTATTAAAATAAGCAATAATAATATATTCCGATACATTGGCAAAATTCCAAATAATTTATTTAGTTTTTTGTCCCAACTAGAATTTTTTACAGTGTATAAAATGTAGTTGTCGTTTTTCTATAAAATTATTCTGTGATACACATAAAATTTTTAGTTTTCCTACTTCTACATAATTTAATCAGTACTTCGTATATGCCACAAATAAGTAGTAAATTTGCACCCTACACTAAAAATAAGACTTTAATTTTCCTCATTTTAAGAGTAGGTCAGATGAACAACAACTTAAGACGAAATTTTGACGATATAAGTATGCAAACAAGCTACGATTGAACGTCAAATTTCGTTGTAAATTGATGTGTTAAATGTTTTATTCGTACTCCTTTGTTCATTTGTTGTTAAGTGTTGTTTAGTGTTCCCTTAATGTTACAAATTTCTGTGAAGTTTGGATAATACAATAACATTCTTTATATTTTTTTACATATAAATCGAGAACTAACATCCGTCAATAAATACAATAATTTTATAAAAATATTTAGAGTCACACTTGCACTGTCAGTTCTGTTGTTATTTTAAGATGCATAAGATGATGCAACTTCTAATATAATATTATTATAATATGCTATGAGATAAAGTTAAATATTTAAAAAACTTAACAAATGAACTCGTTAAAAATGGAGATGTTTTAATCATTTTATGTCTCATTTCGTGTTCTGTTCCCATTTTAATGTTTCAAATTATTAATGTGACAGTTTATTAACTTTTATAAATAATTGTATTTAAGGCGTAGCATTTAGTTAACAAGAAATAATTTTAAAATACAAATATTGTACACATTATTATACTGATTCAATAAAAAATTAAATCGATCCTTGCCTTTATGTAGAATTTAGTTAATTTATATTTTAAGTTTGTTTCAGAAAGATAGAAGATCATTCAACATGGACTACCCTGATCAAGAATTAAGGTGATTTTTTTCTAGTTATTTTGTTAATTATGCAACTACTCTTAAGGCCTGTGTCCACGATACTAGAAATCGTTCCGAGTTCTCGATCACATTTTTCGATCATAAACATTGAACTTGTATAACTACAGATGTCAGGTTGGTCGAATTTATGAAGTTAGTTTCAGTCATTTCTACCAATACTAAAAACTAATAAAATACAGAATAAAAATTATCCCAGCAGTAAGTAAATTAAATTTTTACAACGAATATATTAATTTATTTATAAGTAATTATTTATAATCAACAAGATTTTAAATTGGTAACAGTTAAATGAAATTAGCAACTTGTACGAAATAATGGGACAGAACGCATTTTTCCATTCTAGTTTTCTATTCGAATTTTGCGTCCGAGTTGGTAGTGTCCACGATCCGAGATATCGAATTGCGAATTATATCCGAGAACTCGGATCAATTTCTAGGATCGTGGACACTGGCCTTTAAGATTTGTCGAACTTGCCTATGACTTGTTCGGCCAAACTTTCCTCTTCGTGAAATTAGACACTACAATTTTTTTACGTCTACAATAAAAGTGTGAAAAAGTGCCTTAGCGTTTCATTTTTTCAGCTGTTGCATTAAAAAAGCACTTTTCACACTGGTGTTAAAAATAGTTAGTTATGTACCAAGTGAGTAAAGTATATCTTTTTCTCACGAGAAGGAAAATTTGCCAAACGAGCCGAAGGCGAGTGCGCAAATCCTTCGAGTGAAAAAAAGGTGTAATTTACTCACGAGTTGCATACAATTTTTTTTACGTCTGCAATGGGAGCGTGAAAAAAAGTGCCGTAGCATTTCATTATTTCACACTGCAGCGTTAATAAAGTGCATTTTTTTACACTTTCATGTATTAAAAAAGGCATACTTTATAAACCCATTATAATGAAAAAGGGGTACTTTTTTTAACAGACGTAAAATAAAGATATTTTGTAAACCCATTCATGAAAAAATTTGTACTATTTTTAACAGACGTAAAAAGATAGTTATTTATGATATAAGTAAAAAGAATAGCAAAGATAGACAGGATGAGTCGTAGGCGAGTGCCTCAAATTCTGAGTGAAATGACACTTTTTACTCTAGCTACATACAAAAAGTGCCATAACGTTTCATTTTTTCACCCGTTTGCATTGAAAAAATGCTTTTATTGTGTAAAACTATACAAACTTTATGAACCCATTTTAATGAAAAACGTGCACTTTTTTAACGGACGTATAAAATATATATTTAAGCTCTTATTTGATTATTAAAAAAGATTTTGTAATCTAAAAGAAATATATAGGTACATTCATATTGCAAATATGTATGTATAACAACAGATATATTTGAGAAATCAATAAGATATTAATCGTATTTTTTAATAAATATTTAATGATAACAAGCAATGTAGCATACAAATAATTTAAAAGAAATATTCGACTTAATTTACTTTTGAAATTAAAATTTACAACAATAAATTTGTATATGTATTGTTTATGTACATATTTTCCAATTAAAAAATATAAATAGGAAAATAATTCGTCCATTGTACATCAGGCTTAACCAATATTCGACATGAGAACTTTAGGTTAAAATGACATCTTTTGGTCTTTTATTTTTTAGTCATGTAACAATAGCAAAATGGTGTAGTTATAACGAAAGGAAGATTCTAATCTATTTTAATTATAGGTAATTAATTTTGCTGTAATTACTCTATTAAATTTGCAGTTTTCATTGAAAAATAATCGTGTAAGACAATAGAAATACTCCTTATAAAAGTTAATGTATCAAAAAATATTTTTGAATTAGAACACCTAATTTTTTCATATTTTTTTTTTTTTTAGAAATTTTAGTAATTAATCATTTTTTTCTTCTTTTCAGATGGAATTAGGTTTATGGGGCTCTCTCTGGGCAAATTGTGCTCTTGGCACAACATTCTTCGCCCTACCTACTCTACCTATCTTAACAATCGGAACCGAAGACAGTTTTCAAGCTGACGAAGACGCTAGTCGTCAAGACCACGAGACCCAGACTGTAAACTTCTCCGATTCTGAGGGAAGTACTCAAGACTGCACAGAACAACTCGAAGAACAAGAAACCTTAGAAATTTCCACAGTTCAAAGCATCTCTACTGATAGCAACAGCCTACAAAGTAGCTCTGAAACTACAGAAGTAGAAGAGAAGAAGACTGAGAAAGTTGTTAGGAAAAAACCTAAATCTTCTCAACGTAACAGGTGAGAAAAGCAATATTAACTTCATATTTAATAGGAATTTATGGAACAAGTATAAAAAGGAAATACAAGTTCCGGCACGAGACGAGATTGAGTGCAGCAATCAACTTCGTCTCGCATATGCAGCATATACACATCGCATAATTTATTTATTTATCTGCGGAAATGGATTGGCACATAACTTAAAAAAGAGAGTATTTTACATATATTTCGAATAAATTTTCTAACTTTATCTTTATTAAATAGATTCATTTGTTTCTTAATATATTTCCAACAAAATCAGTAGGTACTTGAAAACGATATTATTGAGTTTTATTTAAATTACATAATTTCCAGTAAGGCAACAATGCGTGCAGATTCTTAAAAGTAGTAGGTAGGTATTGTAACAAATTTTAATGTTTTATCTGTCTATTGTTACGGTTAAACAATGCATAAATAAAGAAAAACAGTAATTTTCTAAATATTAATATTGGACCTTTTCAATTTAACGGCTATCTCTTTCTATCGCTGCAAATAGTAAGAAAATGGCGCGAACAATTGCCAGTTAGGCTGTCAAACGAAACGTCAAAAATATTGCAGTCATTAAAATATTTGTATTCTCTGAAAATTTGCATCGTTAGACATTTTAACTTCAATAAAAGCTTTTCTAACTTATTTCGACAAGATTTTTTAAAGTTATCTGAAATATTCTCACATTTTACGTCTAAATTTTTTAGAAACCAACGCCATACATCTCAGTTGTTCTTACTATGCGCAAATCCCCATTGCGCATATCTTCTATCTCTTTAAATTGAAAAGGTCTATTGATGTTAGTGTAAATTTTGAAGAAATCTTAATAATTAATGAAGGTTGAAAAAAATATTCGGAACTGCAGTCAATTATTTCTTTATTTTCAACTACGCCGACGTTTCGATAGTACAACTATCTTCTTCAGGGCTCTATAAATATTTCACATATACAGAGTACTATTTTAAACCAACAAAAAACCAAAATACTTACAGTTGAAGTCATATATAAATATTGATAAAATGGACATTTCACAAAATATAATATAAGATTAATAAAGTAATTATAATCAGTCACAAATTTATAAAATAAAATAGTCTAGCTGGAGCTATGGTCACGTATGATTTAAGGGTGATGAATTGTTGAAATGCAAATTTCAGTAATATTCTGAAAAAAACAGATTTTTTCCGATAACCCGTATGACGTTGGTGCCCAATATGCTTATGATTTTATTCTTCTTTTTTTAATTAAGTTATTATATATTGTACTTAAGTTTTCTATATCAGTTTGGTAATTAATGTTGTTTTTATCTGATTTAATGTGTAACATTTCAAGAATGAGTCGTTTTTGTAATTTTTTTTCTGTTTCTAGAATTTTTGTTTTATTGAAATCAAATTCATGTTTTGTTTGTTTTACATGTTCTACAAGGGCACATTTTGTATTTTTTTCTTTTTTTTCCCTGTTGTTTGAATTCCTTTTGTGTTCATCTAGCCGTATTTTCAAATATCTTTTTGTCTGTCCCGTATATGTTTTGTTACAAGATTTGCATGGTATTTTATATACAATATTGGATTTTAGATCTTTATTTGTTTTATCTTTAAGTTTGCTGAAGAGGTTGTGTGTTGTTTTATATTGTTTAAAAGCAACTTCAAGATCTAATTTTTGTTTTACTGTTCTTTTTAACTTTGGCGCTAAATGTTTAACATATGGTAGGGAAATATATTTTTTACACTCCGTTTGTTTTTGTCCATTCTCATTGACATTTGATTCTAGGTTATTTGTAGAAGATGATATTATTTTGTTTATTAATTTTGATGGATAATCATTGTTTTTTAATATGTTTTTTATTTTATTTTTTATTTCTGGATGGTACTCCCTGTCTGTAAGTGTAAATGCTCTGTTTTTACCTTCCGTCACCTTTAGGTAAGGAAGGTATTGTCTTTGGTCAAAAAATTCGATGATGAGTTTTTAATCAATAAGCACGTTTTAGGGTCCCTAGAATACGAATTTACTATTTTTACGATAATGTCTGTATGTGTGTGTGTGTGTGTATGTGTGGATGTGTGTGTGTGTGGATGTGTGTGTGTGTGTGTGTGTGTGTGTGTGTAACAAAATTTTCGTCTGCGATAACTCTAATACTACAGTTACAAAAATTATAATTTTTCGTGTACTTCTTCGTTACAGCCATATGAAGAGCTGATTAGATTTTGGTTACAATTGGTCAACCGGAAGTGCCATCATTTGAAGATTTTAACAGTTTTTATTGAAAAAACTATGTTAAATACAATTTTTTCAAATTTGATGTTATTATAAATATTAAAGAATATTTTATTCTCTATACGATTTGACTGCATTTTATACTTAATATTAAATGGATATAGAGTTAAAAAATTATAAAGAAATTAAATTTCATAAAGTAGCTATAGCTATGAAAACAGCTACTATATTAAGAAAATTCTGATTGAAAGATGTCAGTGTCAAGTGAAATTGACATAGTGTGTTTGTCATAATTTTTACTGGAAATGTAGGATCTTTTGCTTTCTGTATGGAATTTGTATAAAATACATACAACTGCTTTAAGGTAATGTACAAGAAATAGAATATTTAATTTAATAATAATAATAAATCTTTTATTTTTGCAGATGCATTATACTGCATATAGACGTCACAAAATAATAATTTTCTGTATGAAATTTGTATAAAATACATGCAACTGCCGGAAGGTAATGTACAAGAAATAGAATATTTAATTTAGCAAGGAACTTTCCGTATGAAATTTGTACAAAATACATAGAACTGACGGAAGGTAATGTGCTGGCCACATCAGATTTTTTAAGTTTATTATTATGTTGATTTTTTGGTGTATTGGATGGTATGATTTGAAGTTCAAACATCGAGTTGTTGCACATGTTTTCTGATACCATTTTGTACTTATTGTATTGTCATTGTTATGAATTAATAGCATATCCAAAAAAGCTATTTTATTTCTTTTTTCAGTTTCTACTGTGAATTGTATGTTGTGATGAAAATTATTAAAGATGCGAAGTATGTTGTCTATTTGTTCTGATGGTACAATGGTGATAATATCGTCTACGTATTTTTTAATGAAAACAATTTCGCAGGGAAGTTTTGGGAGAATAGATGACAGTATATGATCCATTACGAGATTTGCTATAATAGGTGAAAATGGGCTCCCCATACTGGTTCCAGAAATTTGCTGATGGAAACGATTATTATACGAGAAATAACTACTGTTATACCAAAATTCTATTAATTCAAGAAATTCTTGTAGTGGAATTTTTGTCCTTTCTTTTAGTATATTCCATTTTTCTTTTATAGTAGTTATAATTAAATCTAGAGGTATGTTTGTAAAAAGTGATACAACATCTAAGGAGATAAGTATATGATTCTCTGGAATTTTTATGTTTTTTATCATCTCTTTAAAATGAAAAGAGTTTGTTACCATGTATTCATCATTTTCTAGGTGTTTTAATGTTTCACTAAGAAATTTTGCCAGTTTATATGTGGGTGAATTAATTGCTGATACAATTGGTCTTAGTGGGCAGCCATCTTTATGATCTTTTATTAGTCCATATATTTTTGGAGGTACACCATTTTCCGTAATTAATTGTTTTTTTGTAGCATCATCAATATAATCGTTGTTAGATAATTTTTTAATCAGGTTATTGTTCTTATTTTGTATTTTTTTAGTAGGATCATTGTTTAATGTTAGGTATGTATTATTGTCATTAAGTAGATCATTCATTTTATTATTATATTCATTTTTATTTATAGCTACGGTTTTTTTCGTTTTATCTGTTTTAACTATTAGTATATCATCTATATTTTTTAAGAATTTTTTAGTTTTATTATATGTTTTTGTAGTTATTTTTTCTTGTGGATTTATATGTTTGTCTTTATTTAGATAATTTGTCAAAATATTAGTTATTTCTGCTCTAAACTCATTTTTTGTGTCATTATCGGTTGTGTGAGATAATGCAAATTCAGCATCTGCAATAATTTTAAATATAGGAACTTCGTGATTTTCAATTGGAACACTAAATTTGGGACCTAGAGATAATAAATATTGTACCTCTTCAGGAAATCTGTGTTCTGTTAAATTTAAAAACCATTTTTCTTTTTCTTCAATATTATCTTCATTTGACGTATATTGGGTTGTTTTTAAAGATCTAATTTTTCCCTTATGTTTTTCTTTTAGTTTCTTATTTAATGATGTGAAATATTTGTGTAAAATATTAAAAAGAACTTGTATATGGGTCTCATTTAAATTCTGTTCCAGAATATTTAAATGATAATTATATGTATCAGTTAATTTCTGAATTCTCCAACATGTAATTTTTATTTCTGTGTTCAGTATTTGGTTTTGGAAATTGTTGAATATGCTGTTAATATGTGATTTATATGGATTATTGTTTATTAATGATGTGTGTAGACATTTTATGTTATTAACTATATGATTAGGTATTAAGTTATTTGATCGGCAAGTAAGTAAGAAAATTCGTTGGTTTTTTAATGTTGTGATTCTGTTGTTGGTATCTAGTAGTTTTTTAAGATGATATTTACACTCTGCTCCATATGTCAAAAATACCTGTTGAATGAAGTCCATTATGTCAAAGTTAGAGTAGTCCGGTGATAGAGATGAAAAGGTTGTTGATAGTCGACTGATGGGATATGAAGGTTGAAAAAAATATTCGGAACTGCAGTCAATTATTTCTTTATTTTTAACTACGCCGACGTTTCGATAGTACAACTATCTTCTTCAGGGCTCTATAAATATTTCACATATACAGAGTACTATTTTAAACCAACAAAATAAGAACACTAACCTGATTAAAAAATTATCTAACAACGATTATATTGATGATGCTACAAAAAAACAATTAATTACGGAAAATGGTGTACCTCCAAAAATATATGGACTAATAAAAGATCATAAAGATGGCTGCCCACTAAGACCAATTGTATCAGCAATTAATTCACCCACATATAAACTGGCAAAATTTCTTAGTGAAACATTAAAACACCTAGAAAATGATGAATACATGGTAACAAACTCTTTTCATTTTAAAGAGATGATAAAAAACATAAAAATTCCAGAGAATCATATACTTATCTCCTTAGATGTTGTATCACTTTTTACAAACATACCTCTAGATTTAATTATAACTACTATAAAAGAAAAATGGAATATACTAAAAGAAAGGACAAAAATTCCACTACAAGAATTTCTTGAATTAATAGAATTTTGGTATAACAGTAGTTATTTCTCGTATAATAATCGTTTCCATCAGCAAATTTCTGGAACCAGTATGGGGAGCCCATTTTCACCTATTATAGCAAATCTCGTAATGGATCATATACTGTCATCTATTCTCCCAAAACTTCCCTGCGAAATTGTTTTCATTAAAAAATACGTAGACGATATTATCACCATTGTACCATCAGAACAAATAGACAACATACTTCGCATCTTTAATAATTTTCATCACAACATACAATTCACAGTAGAAACTGAAAAAAGAAATAAAATAGCTTTTTTGGATATGCTATTAATTCATAACAATGACAATACAATAAGTACAAAATGGTATCAGAAAACATGTGCAACAACTCGATGTTTGAACTTCAAATCATACCATCCAATACACCAAAAAATCAACATAATAATAAACTTAAAAAACAGAGCATTTACACTTACAGACAGGGAGTACCATCCAGAAATAAAAAATAAAATAAAAAACATATTAAAAAACAATGATTATCCATCAAAATTAATAAACAAAATAATATCATCTTCTACAAATAACCTAGAATCAAATGTCAATGAGAATGGACAAAAACAAACGGAGTGTAAAAAATATATTTCCCTACCATATGTTAAACATTTAGCGCCAAAGTTAAAAAGAACAGTAAAACAAAAATTAGATCTTGAAGTTGCTTTTAAACAATATAAAACAACACACAACCTCTTCAGCAAACTTAAAGATAAAACAAATAAAGATCTAAAATCCAATATTGTATATAAAATACCATGCAAATCTTGTAACAAAACATATACGGGACAGACAAAAAGATATTTGAAAATACGGCTAGATGAACACAAAAGGAATTCAAACAACAGGGAAAAAAAAGAAAAAAATACAAAATGTGCCCTTGTAGAACATGTAAAACAAACAAAACATGAATTTGATTTCAATAAAACAAAAATTCTAGAAACAGAAAAAAAATTACAAAAACGACTCATTCTTGAAATGTTACACATTAAATCAGATAAAAACAACATTAATTACCAAACTGATATAGAAAACTTAAGTACAATATATAATAACTTAATTAAAAAAAGAAGAATAAAATCATAAGCATATTGGGCACCAACGTCATACGGGTTATCGGAAAAAATCTGTTTTTTTCAGAATATTACTGAAATTTGCATTTCAACAATTCATCACCCTTAAATCATACGTGACCATAGCTCCAGCTAGACTATTTTATTTTATAAATTTGTGACTGATTATAATTACTTTATTAATCTTATAGTATATTTTGTGAAATGTCCATTTTATCAATATTTATATATGACTTCAACTGTAAGTATTTTGGTTTTTTGTTGGTTTAAAATAGTACTCTGTATATGTGAAATATTTATAGAGCCCTGAAGAAGATAGTGGTACTATCGAAACGTCGGCGTAGTTGAAAATAAAGAAATAATTGACTGCAGTTCCGAATATTTTTTTCAACCTTCATATCCCATCAGTCGACTATCAACAACCTTTTCATCTTAATAATTAATAATACAATAGCATAAATTAACAAAAAAAAAAATAAATTATAAAATAACGAATACATACAGAACTAGATATTTTATGTTTGGTACAAGGCAAAATTATTGTTTTATGTAAATATTTTTGTCGAAACTTTTCGAAATAGATTAGTTAACTATTTCTACTGTAACGTTTTTATTTAATTTATTTGGGTGAAGTGTAAATATTAGACAATTATTATTAATTAAAATAAGTGTTTATTAAACTAAAATGAAACTATTTATTTATTTAACAATTAACACTATTTTTTAATACGATCTTACTAATTATTTATTTCGACTAGTTATGTCACTGATTATTTATATCACGTTCAACTGTCCGCCTACCGACCTTTACAGCGTCTATGTACTCAACTGACTCAACAGCGTCTGTATATTCAACTGCTCGGACAGAAGTCACATCTTTCACCTCACTATCTGTCTATTTATGTAACTTTCTCTCTCTTCCACAGACTCAGTATCACCGACTGTCCGTATGCCACAATTCTTCAACAACACCACTGCCGAGTATCCACTTCCACTTGCCGTTACTGTCCCCGTATACTTAGCTTCCCAATACTCTTCAATATTACAGAGTATTCACTTCAATAATTATCCCGGTATACCAGTAACTTCCCGACTCGCCGTTACTGTCCTTGTACACTATAGCTTCCCAATACTCGTCAACACTACAGAGTATTCACATCCACAGCTATCCCATTTAACCAGTAATTTCCCGAGTCCTACTCGACACAAACTGCATACGCTCACCACGATGCTGCTGCGCTTCTCCTAACAGTTTACTCTCTAACACTCCATGTGAATGTCTCTGTCTGACTCTCCCTATGTATACAGCTGCTATTAACTTCCAGAGAGCTCTAGAATGTTCGACCGCATAATAACAATGAACACAAAAGGTTCAGGCGACAGGAAATAATTAAACACGTCGCAGCTTGTTTGTTTACGTAGCCCGGCTGCTAGCGCGATTGCGTCATCGCTATCCTTAGACGCTTGTTCAGCGTAGCAGCGGCACTCACACGTTACACTACATATTTAATTTATTATCTTTGTATCTTTAGTTGTTAGGAGCTACCGGCCGTTTTTCAAAATACTTACCATAGTTTATTGTATGCCGTTGAGTTTTTTGGCGTTACCTACTTCTGATTCCTCACAGGTGATTTCTCTTTGGTTTACATCTTGATGCTGGGTTTTAATTACTTTTTTTCTGTATCTGCTGAACTTTACACAAACTAGTTAATAACCACAGACGCTACCTATGAAGTCATCTACCTACCTTGTATGAGATAGCATTTCTCATGCTCAGCTCAGTCAGTCATTAGTAATCAATTAGTCATTAGTCGCGTTCTTTTTATCATTTGCCTCATCGCATCTCAAAATGAGATGAGTTTGACATGAACTGAGCTGAGATCAAGTGAGATTTTTATGAAGTAAAAAGAACGACAAAAGACAAATTTTGTTGGTAACTTGAACGACTGATGTCCGCTAGATGTCTTTGATACTTTTCAACGGTCAACCACGATATTTTCAGGTATTATTTTGGATCGCCCACTATGAGTGGGCATTATTTAGGCTTCTATTATTCTGTCGATTACATAGTAACATATAGTGCGACACATTTTAAAATGTTTCAATTATACAGTACTGTAACTTCCACATGATTTTCAATTCTATGCAGTTTATGTCTCTTTACTATATTATTTTCCACGGAATTGTCTGCATATTTATTTATTCTTCAAATAATAGTAATATTTATTAAAGGAATAAACAAAAAATAATAACCAAACTAATTGTATATGACAGCCCGTGACAGCAAAACATTTATCCCCACCATTAGTCGCGTTCTTTTTACCACTTTTTACATGAAATCTTAGTTCATCTCAGCTCAACTCAGTTGCCTCGCTAATTTTGACCGTTCTTTTTATCCTAAGGGAGATGAGATAAAGTGAGACCGAAGTGAGAAGAGGTGTACCCCCCTTTCCCGATTCTTAGTCACCTCTGGTGGTTGTGCTTGTTGAGTTTTTAATCTTAGATGAATGGTGGGGATAAATGTTTTGCTGTCACGGGCTGTCACATACAATTAGTTTGGTTATTATGATTATTTGTTTATTCCTTTAATAAATATAATTATTATTAGAAGAATAAATACATATGCAGACAATTCCGTGGAAAATAATATAGTAAAGAGACGTAAACTTCATAGAATTGAAAATCATGTGGAAGTTATAGTACTGTATAATGAAACATTTTAGAATGTGTTACACTATATGTTATTATGTAATCGACAGAATAATGGAAGCCTAAATAATGCCCACTCATAGTGGGCGATCCAAAATAATACCTGAAAATATCGTGGTTGACCGTTGAAAAGTATCACAGACATCCAGCGGACATCAGTCGTTCAAGTTGCCAACAAAATTTGTCTTTTGTCGTTCTTTTTACTTCATAAAAATCTCACTTGATCTCAGCTCAGTTCATGTCAAACTCATCTCATTTTGAGATGAGATGAGGCAAATGATGAAAAGAACGCCACTATTGTTTTTGCAAAAGACTACAGTTGCACCACAATTGTTTATTTTTTGTTATAATCCATGCCTAACTAGAGAAAAAGCTCATTAAAAAAGTAACTTTATAATTAATGACCTGCCGTAGGGCTAGAGTAGTACATTATTTTTCATCTTTATGTACATTAATTTAAATACTTTCTGTTTCAAATTTTAACTGTATGTCAAGGAGGCCATATACAGTGTGTTCAATAAAATTCCTAACTCGGAGTAGGCTATGAACAGAGAAACGCATGTCTGATCATTATTCAATTCAAAAGTCAAGATGTCAAAATTGATCTCGAAATGTAATTTTAAGGAGAAAAGACAATAAAGCAGGAAACAGTATATTGACATTCACCGTTTTCTAATTTGTTGTCATTTCTAAAATAAGATTCAAGAAGAAAAACTTTGATTTCTATAGATAACATTTTTGACAATATGTCATGTCTCAATGACAGTTAATTAAATATTTTTAAATTGACATACGTTCCTTTGTTCATAGCCTACTCCGAGTTAGGATTTTTTTTGAACACTGTACTTTTATTTCCAATATATAAATTGGGGTGACCTGTCGTAGGGCTAGAGTAGTACATTATTTTTCATCTTTATGTACATTAATTTAATTACTTTCTGTTTGAAATTTTAACTGTATGTTAAGGGGGCCATATACTTTTACTACAAGACCCAAAACAACCTAGAAATTTACCAATCCATGAAATAATAGATAACCCACTAAACCACCGCCTAAAGTCCCGGAAGCCAATCTGGCTAAATAAAAACTTAAAACAGTCTGAGACCTTTCACATAACAGAAGCCTGGAAAACAAGATGGACAACCAACCATGATTTTAAACAAAACAACCACGAGGACCCAACCGGCCCTCTACCAGGAATGCAACTGTCGAGGAGCACATGGTGCAGCCTCAACCGCCTCAGAACTGGACATGCTAGGTCAGGGGTGTCCAACCTGTTGACTCGCCCGGGCCGCAATGAGTGGAATGGAAATTTTTTGGGCCGCATGTCAAATATTTAATGTAATTAATTAATATGAGTAACGAAACTTCTTTTATTTCCTTTTAAAACAATATCTTACTATAAATATAAAATAAGCAAACAAAAAATACTAATGCGATACTTAGCATTGCTTTTGGGAAACCAAAGCGTCAAAGTTTGGTTCTAAGAAGGAGTTGCGATCCAAGATGGTCGTCAGTAATTTTTGTTCTAATTTTACCTTTTGTGTGCTTCATTCTTGAAAATAATTGTTCACAAATATTTGGCTACCAAAAAGCGAGGACATAAATAAGGCGTCGTCGTGAAGCGAAGTATATTTTTCTCGAAAGATACGTTTTGTAAAACTAATAAAGAAACATATCCAAATTTCTCTTTGAGTATCTGATCTAAATCATTATGATTATGGCGTCCATTTGAAAATTCGCTGGTACTGTATTTATATCGACTGAAAATGGAGTTGCAAATATGTCAAAAAAATTGTTGATTGTTTCGGAAATCTTGAAACCTATTATTAAATGGACCTTTTCCAATTTAAAGAGATAGAAGATATGCGCAATGGGGATCTGCGCATAGTAAGAACAACTGAAATCTATGACGTTTGATTCTAAAACATTTAGACGTAAAATGTGAGAATATCTCGGATAACTTTAAAAACTGGCAGTTGTTCGCGCCATTTTCTTACTATTTGCAGCGATAGAAAGAGATAGCCCTTAAATTGGAAAGGTCCATTCCTGAATCCAGATAGTTTGCAGAAGTTAG
The DNA here is from genome assembly GCA_963082715.1 of Harpalus rubripes. Lineage (NCBI taxonomy): Eukaryota > Metazoa > Arthropoda > Insecta > Coleoptera > Carabidae > Harpalus > Harpalus rubripes. The sequence goes on from OY720452.1 coordinate 57,308,402, forward strand.
CATGATTCTGGTAGATGGCGTTACTGAGACTACATTTGCACAGTTAAAGTTTCGAGTAAATAAAGTCGGTGTTATTTTACGTTTGTCTGTGATTGAACTGTGCGAGTGTAATCAGTTACTGCAGTAACGCCATCTACCACGATCGTGGTAACTAATTAACTGGACGCTATGCATCGGCTGGCTGCGGGTCCTGGTTGAGTTTGTCTGTGCTAAAAGTAATAATTTTATAACGCTATCGGGCCGTATTGCTAGGAGTTTGGGGCCGCATGCGGCCGGCGGACCGTAGGTTGGACATCTCTGTGCTAGGTGCTCATCCATGGTCTATAAATGGGGATTATCAGATACAAAAGAATGCGACTGTGGAGCCCCAGAACAAACTGTAGACTATGAAGCGCCGTTTGGGTCAAAATTAAATGTGGGAAATATTTATTTTTGCATCGTGAGAAATATATTTTTTTAAGAAATAAATAAATATACTGAGAAATAATTTTTATTTCTTAAATTATTTTTTATTTTGTGCGCTATAATGAAATGAGGGAAATATTTATTTTTTAAAATATTTCTCCCGGTCGACACAGGGCGTTTCGGGAAAAATATTTTTCAAAATATTTCTCCCTAACGATGCCGAGCTTTTCGGGAGAAATATTTTTTTAAATATTTTTTTCCCGGTCGACGCGGCGCAGTTCGGGAGAAATATTTTACGCACAAAAATATTTCTCACAAAGTGCAATGCTTCGTCTGGGAGAAATAATTTTCATAACGGCCACGAGCACTCACTACTACGCACTCCGGTAAGAACAGCTAGCTCAGCGCCATCCAGCGGTAACTAGCTCTGTGCCATCTAACAGAAACTAGCACAAAAATATGTCTTGCGTTACGTTTACGTTATGAAAATTATTTCTCCCAGACGAAGCATTGCACTTTGTGAGAAATATTTTTGTGCGTAAAACATTTCTCCCGAACAGCGCCGCGTCGACCGGAAGAAATATATAAATAAATATTTCTCCTGCAATGCGCTGCGTCGACCGGGAAAAAAATATTTAAAAAAATATTTCTCCCGAAAAGCTCGACATCGTTCGGGAGAAATATTTTGAAAAATATTTTTCCCGAAACGCCCTGTGTCGACCGGGAGAAATATTTTAAAAACTAAATATTTCCCTCATTTCATTATAGCGCACAAAATAAAAAATAATTTAAGAAATAAAAATTATTTCTCAGTATATTTATTTATTTCTTAAAAAAATATATTTCTCACGATGCAAAAATAAATATTTCCCACATTTAATTATGACCCAAACGGCGCTTCATAGTAGACCATATAGTCCGCGAATGTCCAAAAATAAGATTCCAAGGAGAATGGAACGACATCCTAAAAGCCACACCCACTGCCGTCAACTGGATAACATCCCTTGATATCGACTTACTTATAATCTATAACCTCTAGTCTCTTCCTCAAAATAGTACTGCATATTAAGCTTTGTTTTATTTTGTACTTTATTTTAGTCACTTGAATGACATCTGTATGCCTAATTTTGTAGATTACCATACGATAAATAAATAAATAAATAAATGCACCACAATAAGAATAAGAGCGAAACGTGTCTGTGGTAACTAGTGGGTTAGATCAGCATCTGAAAAAAAAATACCGAGAGGTTGATTAGGATGCTGAAATCTTATGAAACAGGACGAGTGTTTTTCTAATTGTATATTAGACATTGTTTCACCAAGAGTTCGGTGCTGCTTGAAGAGTTCGCTATTGGCGAAAAAACTGAACTATAGGTGGCAGGCAGAACGGTAGCAAGATGGCGGAGGAATAAGGAAAGTTCTCTCATTCCTTATTGCTGGCAATATGCATTTCAAAGTGCAACGTATTTAATATTGAGAAAATTGACATAAAGTTAGGTGATATTTTTGAATACATTGCTTCTGCACGTCCTATAAAGTAAAGCAAAGCAGTTTTTAAGGCAGGACATGTATTGCTTTGTGGAAGAAAAGATGATGGATCCAGTACAATACTGGTTTCTTGTTTAAAAGCCAGTCATTTGAGTGGAGTTCCTCATACGATTGAAATTTTATTAGATGAGAATATAAATTATTGGACAGCAAAATTTAGTTGTAGAGCAGAATTGGGAGACAAATGCAAACATATTGTTACAGGTTTGTTGCATATAAGCAGGTTAGTAAAAATCAAATCCATATTTATTATTTTACAACAAAAGTTGTCATTATTATTATGCTATTAATTTATTTGTTTATGGGTTTGTGTATTACAGAGCAGAAGAAATAGAAAAATTAAGTTGTACAGGTTTGGAACAAGTTAGGGGAAAACTTGTTAAAAAGGATGATAATCAGTATAGTTTGGCTATAAAATTAAAAGAATTTTGCCATCCTGTTTTAAAAAAGAAAAAATAGAAGTGACAAGAGATGTCAAAGCTATATGGGAAGAAAATTTCAAGATCATATTTTGTCACTTGGGATATAGTGTAAACTTACACTTTTTTACTTGTAATTACTGCGTTGTCGCACTGAGCAGTATCTATGGCATTTACTGATCATTATTTAAACCTGAAAATATAATATACACTATATATGTCACTTTCTTTTACAACAAATATAAATTAAACCTGTTTAAAATTACATACGTTTCAATGTATGCTATCAACGTTTCCTTATTCCTCTAGTTCACAAATCTGCCACCAGACGTCACCCACTTAGAATTTTTTCGCTTTTGTTATTTCAATAGCTGCCACAGCCACGGCGTTCTTGGCTAGATGGAGAGCATAAACTTGAATTATGGGCAAGGGGAATGAAGCCCGGTGTCCAACTTTGTGCCGACAGTTACAAAACACCGATGAGCTCCAATAACAGCAAAACGCGTGTATTGTTACTAACTGGGCCCGGCCAGCATCTAAAAAATGACCGAGACCGAGAAATTGATTTGGATACTGAAATCTTGTGAAAATAAAATCATAATAACATATTCATTTATACACGATCTAGTCAAAGTCTATTGTTATTTTGTTTATAATTCCTAATTTCTATCTACTTTTAGATATAACAGAGAAGAATACCGTTGCACAATCTGCCCGTACACGTGCACGACTGAGAAAGCATTTCTTCGCCATCTTCGCAACCATACTGAAGGGGAAGATGATAAATCTGAAGGGAAGAAGAATCAAGAAACGCCAAGACTGTCCTGTCCTGTATGTGGCAAGGACCGCTCTGGCGAACCTGCACTCAATAAACACATGCTTCGTCATCGAGACCAAGACAAGAACTTTTGTTGTGACATTTGTTCTTTCAAAACCATACAGCTAAAGAAGGTGAGAGGGAAACAATATTTTAGTAATTTCTTCAATAAAATATACGACTGTTAAATGTTAGTTATTATAATTATATTTATTCAGTTTGAAACAATTCATACATAGTATACAAACCAAGTCAAACAAAAAGATACTGCTATTACAGAAAAAAAAATTATCTTTTTCTATCCTTTAGATATCGAAGTAATTTTATTCCGTATTAGATATTTTACTTGATTTTATCTTGTGTTAGATTCTGTGTCTATCTTTTCGAATTGCGTTTTTTTCTTTTTTGTATTATTTTCTATTTTTCACTTGTTCTACATTCGGTCATTGGTCTACTTCTTTTCTTTTTCTCCATCATTTTTAGTTTCCAGATATCTGCTGCTTATTCTCATTCTTCATTATAATCATTGATATGATACTCATTACAAGATCAAGGCCTCATATTAATGTCGTGCACCTATGAAACAACTAATTAAAATTTAACCAAAATGATATGTTTAAATGCAACCAGCATTACACATAAGTCGGACAATTAATCAACTCATTGGGGTGATCAAATACCTGTTTTTAAATTATAAACAACACAGCACAGCAAATGGGTAGATTCAAATCCACGTATGTCAAATCTGTTTAATGATTTAGATCTAGAATTTAATTATCTAAAATTCTTATTTGAAACATTTTTATTTAAAATTAATTGGGAAGTTCTCTGTAAGGAAAACCTGATTTCCCATGTTAAACGCATATGACTCGCTTTGTAATTAACACGCTGTATATATTTTTTTGCTCAGTTGCAAAAAACATTTAATTATTTGTAGAGTTTAGTTACATATTACATACCCAGTTTTATTAAAATAAATCTCCTAGCCCTAAGACATAAATCGATGGTGGTATCACTGTTATCTTGTGAATACTGTCTTTTCGGAGTGGCTAACGACAATCATCTTTGTCATAAATATTAAATAATGGTGTTATGACACAGTAGTTATCGCATCAATAGTATTGGTCACTTATAATCTTTATTACAATTTCATTACCAGACACAAGTCGATGAGTTTTAATTTAGAAAAATCTATATGATCTATAAAAAAAGGATTACCTATTTAAACTTTTAATTTTATAAATTTATAAAATACATTTATTCGCGAAAAAAAGTACCTGACATCTGGTGTCGAAATGGAAAAGCTTCCAAAGGGAGAAATAACTTCTCTCTTTGATTACGTATTATGTACGTTTAATAGGAAATAGAGCAAACTAAGGAAGAAACAAACTGAAATATGGAGTAATTTCGTCAAATACACAATGGAATGTTTAATTTTTCAATTCGAACGAAATAATTAATTTGTTTCATAACTTGTGTCTGTGCAAAATATTTTAATAAATTTGGATTAATAACACTCATTATTAATAAACTGCAAAATTTCATGTAATAGTACAAACATTAAATAAACAATATTAAAGTTATACCATTATTTCATACCTGCTATTATACATAGATGTGTCAATTGTTAAAGACTTGTAAATACATATGTATAGTAGAACCATAGTAGAACACTTGATGTAAATAATTTTAAATTTAGTCAGTTTATATACCCAAACATATTTTTATATTCTGATAAGATTATCGTACAGCGCGTTTACGCACGTGTTAACCTATTAAACTCGTCTGTATTTAGCTTCTATCCGGGTTCACAACAAATCTGATGCATAATTAGCTTCTATTCGAGTTCACAACAAATCTTAATAATTACTAAAATAATTTGTTTATGTAAACATATTTATAATTCAATTTTTTGACATTTGATAAAAATTATTTAATTCGTAATATACAGGTGTTTTTTTTATCGAGACCACTATGGGTATCTCGGAAACTGTAAGAGCTACGACTACGTGTAATGGGACAAAAGTTGCCATATTAGAGGGACATTTTAGTGATGTTTTTGTTTTTCCAAAAAAAATGGATGGGTCACTATATAATAAAACTGATTTTGGTTATTTTTTCTTTTTCAAATAACTTCTGATTTTGGCTATTTTTTTCTTTCTCAAATAATTTCTAAACTATTAGCTATCGAAAATTTTTTGTATTGGTAAATTTTCAAGATATAGCTCCAATTCCAATTTTTATAAATGGAATGCATATTAGATTTTTACCTTATAAAATTCACCATTTTTTTCACTTTTTAGTGATGTAAAGGTGTTTGTTTTTTGTATTTCCTTTACTGCGAAATTTTAATTTTATTCATTACTTACTATTAAATTTACTGTTATTTTAAAATATTAGTCAGATTTCTAATTATAAATATTTTTTAATTCAAATAATTCATTACATTAAAAAAAAATTTCTAGAAGTACAGGATGAACTAAGAATTTTAGTGCAACGCGACTCAAAAAATTTACGTTATAAGCGAGATATGAATTTTTAATGTTTAGAATTGACCTTTTTCATTGTCGATATGCGCATGCTTGATGAGTTTGGCGACTAAAACTACCGATGGCGGCGCTAGTGTTGTAGCATACACGTGCTCTGAAAATGGTATTATAGGTATTGTGCTATAAGATCGCATACAGAAACATTGTATAACCAACATTCGTTTTGAAGTATACTAACAAATTCATTAAAGTTTTTATAAATAGTGTTAGTAATAATTTTGTGTACGTACTTAAATTATAATGACATTCGAAGAAAGTCATCTTAGACTTTTTTCTAAGGAAATGTTTACTTATTTGGAGGTAACAAATTCTTCTCGAAGTTTTATTGAAGGGGGAGAATTGTTGAATCGTGGGTTGTTATTTTTATGTGGCATTAATGAACATAGTGCTACAGACTAAATTTTTTTTGGGCTGTTTAAACAAGTGCTTCAAAATCACATTCTCATGAGATTAGAAAAACTTTAAATTTACAATTGATTATTTACAAAATACTATCGTATAGCTGGCCATAGTGGCCAGTGCAAACACATTAGAGCTGTCTTTATATTTTGTACAAGATAGATTTATGGATATTAAATAAATATGTATTTACTTTACTTGGTTAAGAAAATTAAAAAGGAACTAATGTCAAATATCTTTCAAATTGTTTTAATTACAAGTGTAAGAAATATATTGCACGCTACACATAAAGTGAAAAGTGTATTTTACTCATGAATTGGTCAGGAAATAATATAATACTTTTCATTTTTGTTATTCTCTTCACATGGTTTCCAGTTCGCATTTTCCTAATCCAGCCCTCTCTTTTGTCGATAGACTCCATTTTACCAAATTTATTTTGAATGTCACTCTTCCTTTCGCCAGTTTTTGGGACAGATAATTTCTTCCTACCCCGAGAATGACAGCCATAAACGCAGCAATTGACGGTGTTCATATTTTTTCGTTCTTTGCTCAAGTTGTAAAGTAATTTATATGTATTTTAAAACAAAAAGACAAACAAGCAACTGACAAGGAATGCAATGCACTATATATATTTACTGTATACTAGAGTTGCATATATCGTCCGCTTGAGGGATTCACGTTAATTTTAGTCGCCAATGGTCGCCGTGAAGTGAGTTATCAATCTGATCTAATTTCCTAGCTGTTTATCTATAGTTGCCGTACGAGAAGTTGAGACCAGGCTGCCGTAGTAAATCTAATGAAAAGGTGTCGTGACATTTGTTTTCCGCTAATAATAAGATAAAGCAAGGGTGGTTACAAAGAATTAATAGAAGAACTGAAAATGGAACTATATGGCAACCAAATCATTTTCACAGAATTTGTGGAAAGGATATTAATAAATCGGTTGAAAAAGAAAGCCACAAATAAATACCTAATATACTTTCCAAGCCCTATAATTTCCATTTTTAAAACAAAATCATTTCTCATCGACAGATGATAATTGTGACCTTGAAACTTCTACCCCACAACGCGAACATGCTTCTTAGTTCAGAATAAAACCAATAGATGACTCAATTTCAGTGAAAAAGGTCTTATTGGAGTGTGGCATAGTTGGTCCTCACAAGTGGTCGACAAACTGTTAGTTCTAGAGGGTACAATTTTTTCATGTTACATAGATGCAATATTTTTATATATGAACTTATATGTTATATTCATGAAGAAATTATTATTAAGCATAAGTAAAATAAATAATAGGCATTTTTTCCTAATAAATTATAGAAAATTGAAACAGTTTGATCATTGCTTGACAATATTGTGATACAAAATCTGGCGGCGGATGGATTTATGGTAGACGACACAACAGGCGCGCAAGTCTCAATGTTAAAATCAGGCATCCAATAAAATTGCAAAGACTTGATACATCATCCAATTATTAATCAATTTCAATCACTTGTAGTTTACGAACTAATTTATATTTAAACAAAATTATTTCATTAATACTCGTTAATATTGGTACGTACATTTCCGCATTCTTATTTAAGATAGTTAAAATTTGACTTTGATATAGTACCCCATTTTTATGATTGATTAATATGAGTTTATAGTCTTTTGACCAATAGAATGACTTGTGTCTGTTCAAAAATTAATTCCATATTCTCTCGTTTCGGCGAACGGACTATAGAATAAAAATATCGTGCAAGAAAGTCACAAAATGAATAATAATAAGTTATTCTATTGGTTCGGCTCCAAAATTATCCTCTTTTGACCAGTAGAATGACTTGTGTCTGTTCAAAAATTAATTCCATATTCTCTCGTTTCAGCGAACGGACTATAGAATAAAAATATCGTGCAAGAAAGTCACAAAATGAATAATAATCAATTAAATAAATTATAATTAATAAAAATAATAAAGTTTTTTGGGAAATTATAAAAAAATTCAAGAGAGATGATATTTCTCTTTCAGCTAATTCAACATAGGAGAATGCACACAGGCGAACGCCCCCATCTCTGTCCTCATTGCGTGTATCGAGCTGCAAGACGAGACAACCTACGGTCACATGTTCGCAGAGTTCACAAGCGAGATAACCTCACCTGCGATACTTTCAGTCCACGAGGGATGCTTCTCGTCCCTTCCTCTGTCAAAACTGTCGATACTTCATCCGACAAGAAAGAAATGTAGACGTAAAATCCTATCAAACAGGCAAGGCCCTATCGTATCATTCCTATCAACTTTAAATACGTGGCTGGTTTATGATGGATTAAATTTACTTATTTTATTTTTATTTTTAATGAATATATAAATAATTTTTTACTAATGTCTTATTTGTGAATTTAATTTTTTATATCTCAATACGCCTTAGTTTTAAAATGATCCTAAAGTTGTACTTTAATGTCAGCGGTCGATTATTTGCTGCCCACATCATATTTCTGTATAAGACTACTTATAACAATTTTATTATAAAATATTTCTCTTCACCTTTATGATTGATATTTAAAGACGGCCAAACTATTTCACGTTTTAAACATACTATATTTTATTATAAGAAAACGTTTATGCTTAAAGCTACTAAAAAGTAATATTATTATTTTAAGATTATCTTATGCATTGTTCAAAACAATAATACGTTATCACTTTTCCTACCTACTTTTATTTAGTTATAAATACTGTCATATATTTTACCTACTTACTAAATAATATTTGTGGTTAAAATAAGTAGCTTATTAATAAATTTTGTTATTGTTAAAATATGTTGTTGCCATATTGCTGTTCTGTTGCTAAAATATTTTGTTAATGCGTAAATGTTATGTAGATAACTTCTAGAATTAATGTAAAATCAAATGTTTGTGATATTATTCTGTAGTAAATAGAAAAGTTTGTACGGGAGTCCAGTAATTAAGAAAAAGACTGCTAATTTCCTCTGATGAGTAATACATATTGATGTGTTCTGTGATTGTAATGTTAAGTACTTTTTACGAAAATTATTGGTGTTAACCATATATTATAATATTTATAAACGAGCATGTTATAAATGTAAATTTTTATGTTCTTGTAGAATAAATTTCACAATAATTATTATTTACGTAGGTACTTTAACTTCTTTTTGTTTTAAACATATCAATATAAATATATCTTCTGTATCCGTCTTACATACTCGTAGTTTTTGTTATGAATAAATATATATTTTTACTGATTAAAATATAGTGGCTCACAAAATTATCCGGACACTTTAATTTTATTAGTAAAATATAAAATAAAAATCTGGTGTGGCCAACACAATACATCCCGCCATTTACGGTCCGAGTCATAAAAAAGATTAAGCTAATCCTTATTTTTGGATTAGCGAATTCTAAAAATGGCAGTTTATTTCTTAAAATATAGTCTAATCTAATCCAAGTAACTACCTTTTTTTGATAATAAAATGAAGATTAAATTTTAAATAACGGTATAAAATAGAATTCACTAATCCAAAAATGAGAATTAGCTTAAACTTTTTTGCGAATCATTAATTTTTATAACCAAGGAGTTTTTTGTTTAAAACGTAGTCTCCGGTATTTTTCAAAAAAAAAAACTACTTTGAGCTTCTAGTAGTGTCAATTTCTGTTATCCGATTTACACCAAAATTTGATGGGCTCTTTCCATAATAGTAAAAGTTTGAAATACAAGGTTTCAAAATTTTCTGAATGATAGTATTTGAGTTAGAGTGGAGGATCCACACATACATCATCGTGAAAATGTTAAAACCTTAAAACGAACTCGTTTACCAAAATCTCGATATGCAATTTTTAGCACGATCCCTATACCTCCCTTACCAAGGGTAGTGGGAGATAAAAAGAGTTTCCAAAAGTGAAATTCATTTAAAAAATTGCTTTAAAGGTAAGTTGCATATTACACATTTGTCGATGTGCCAGTCTGCTATCCGTCGAAAATCGTTTTTCGCAGACTATTGCTCCCGTGTTCAAGATTGGTTGTAGTATCAACAGAATGATAACTTTTTTTTTGCATCAAATGACACCAATTCCTCTAGTTCCCTAAGTTATATTAGAATTTCTCCAGTAATACTTACAATTCCTATAGTATTGTAATATCTACGAAATATGTAAATCAATATATTTATTTATTTTTATTATGGGGTCTCGTGTCTGCGTGCCTGAGTGTCTGGTCGCGAATCTGGGGAACCGGGTTCGATCCCGACCGGCGCCAAATATTTCGAATTTTAAAAGGCACAAAATTAACTCGTGTGGTGCACTCTCCACGCCAGCAATGAGTGTCTGTGAGGTGACGCCTGGTAAACGCCCGCACGGTACAAACATATCATCATCATTACCGATATCTACGTATAAAATGGATTGGCACAACAAGCAATATGCCATGATGATATATTTATTTATTTGTTTAATATATTTTAAATTTTCAATCATCAATATGTTTAAATTAAATAAATTCTCTTTACTTACAGTGCATGTCCATTATTATTAATATTTTTGATTACACTGAAAAATCCATGCCTGTCGAAACGATTTTTTAACCAATACAACTACATACTCGTGTCGTGAAGTGGTATATAAAAACAAAGCCCCCTAAAAAAATCTACTGCACTGGAATAAATTAAAATTGTTGTCTTCTACGCATCAATACTTGTGTCACAAAGCCACTATCAAGGAGGTACGATGGAACTTGCGTAATCACCATCACCACGTTTTTTCTGTAAGTGATCTTCAGATTTCAAATGTAAATTCTGAAATACTTTGATAAACAATCTGAAACTTTGTGATTTTGTCTATTATTGTATAAACAGTCGAATGGTGTAATTTTCAGATTTGCATCTATTCGCATTTTTGGATTATTGGTGTGATAAAGATTGGAAAAGGCCTAATGTACGGTTTGAGAATTTAGAGTTATATTTATTTCTATCATTGCTGTTCGTGTTTTTCTAATAAATCTGTATTATTTTTGTTACAGATAAATAGCATTTGGTTTCTGTAGCAGTCGAAATGGATCACCCCAGTCTGCAACAAGCACCTATGGTGAGTTATTTTTATTAAAAATATTTTCCGGTAATACGTGTAGAATAGACCTTCAGAGAAAATATTTATATGTTATTAATATAGAGTTTAAAAAAATACATTTTACTTATAGTAAGATCTTGCAAAATATTTTGTCTCATGTATTTTATAGTCCCAAATACGGGCAAGATTTCCCAGTGTAGACTGCACAAGATTTCCGGATGTGTTGTGGAAAATGAGGTGTCAAGAAGTGCCACGCATTTGTGGGTGTGGGTGTGCGCGTCCGTGCGTGAGTGTGTGTGTGTGTGTGTGTGAGTGAGTGTGTGTGTGTGTGTGCGCGTGTGTGTGTGTGTGTGTGTGCGTGCGTGCGTGTGTTTGTGACGATTTTTTCGGATCGCATAACTTCAATACCACCTTTCAAAAATTATAATTTTTGCGTATTTCTTTTCTTTACATCTATGTATATGAAGAGCTGATTAGATTTTGGTTACAATTGGTCGACCGGAAGTACCCTCCCTAATTTGAAGATTTTAAAAGTTTTTCTTGGTTATTATAAATATTAAAGAATATTTTATTCTCTATAAGATTTGATTACATTTTATACTTCATATTCAATGGATATAGAGTAATAAATTTATAAAGAAATTAAATTTCATAAAGCAGCCAGCTGTATGCTACATAACCATGGAAACATCTACTACCTATATTAAGAAAATTCTGATCGACAAATGTCAGTGTCAAGCGCATTTGACAGTATGTTTGTGTTATAATTTTACTGGAAAAACATTTGTCGTGGCATCGAAAAAAGTAAATTGTCAATGTTTTCCTGCAATTTTTTAATTTTTCATTCACGACTCTGATCCTGTTAAATATACGATAACGCGGTTTGAAAATTTGAATTCACCATAAAATTCTCTTTCATATCATGTATAATACGATTTTTTCAGAGTAAATGGCCATACACCTAAATATGTCGTCATTATTCCCAATTGGCAGGAGGTTACCACGCTCCGATTTCCGGAAAATTATGATATTTTATCCAGCGCATTTTTCTGGACAGGATTCCGTAAAAAACCTTTCGTTGCAATGAAGAATAATAAATAATTTGTAAAAAAAAACTAAGAAAAAAAAGTTATAATAAAATAGGATTCAATTGAAGCATAAAGTAGGAAGTTGAATATAACAAAAATCCCATGTTAAATCCTTATGTTCACCCCTAACCGCCACCACCTGTATAAATCATGTGAGAAAAACGTTACTTTACTCAAGTGTCTTGCACACGTTTTCTGTGCGAAATTTTATCTAACAGTTTTTAATTGGTTTAAAGAATATCACAATCTAATAATTATTATTTAATAGGCGGACCTAAAAATCGAACATCAGCTCCAGCCGAATCCAGGGCAAGGAGTCAGCAAAGCTCAGCCAATGACCCAACGACCTTGTCGTCCGCCGAAGCCCCAGAGTTGCAGGATGTCCTGCTGCAACCATACGTCCACAACCCGCCAGAAGCGAGTCCGTCATTCTATAGGTCGTCAACTCCCCCAGCGTCACCTACCTCGCCGCCCGTGTCTCCGCGGTCCTTGGCTGACTGGTTGCTGCTGGACACCTCGCCACTGCCGACTACTCCAGACAGGCCTGTCACCCCACGGACGTTGAAATGGGTTCGCCAGGAGCTTTTGGACACCCTGTTCGGCCCGTCACCGACGTCCACTGGAGGGTTGCCGAGTCCGGTCCCCAAGGTCTCGTCGACGGTTCGGGTGCAACCGCCGACACCGTTTCTGGCACCCAGCCGTAGGGCCTTGCGGGCCAAGACGACATCCCCACGACGGGCGCAGAGTGTCCACCCGGTTGTTGTCCCTGGTCCCTCCACCGTGGGAGTGATGGACGGGATTGTTCCGATTGTCCTCATGTCCGCCGCCGCAGCCGACGCTTAGAGACCGCTGGGTGAAAACCGCCCAGAAGGTGGGGTCATGTGGACTTGGGTGAAGCAGCCGAACGCACCACCCCGTAGGCGCCGATTCCGACGACGAGCACGCCGAGAGCAGTCGAGATGTTGAGGCAGCAACCCAGCGCAAGTCTGTGTTCATTGTAAAATTATGTAAAAATTAATAATAGATGGAGTCTAATGCTAAATTTATGTATTTTTGGTTTACATATTTCCTTGTTAAATTTTCCTTATTCTGGTTTTTTTTATTGTTATTGTTTAAATTCTCGTTATTCAGGGTTGAAATTATTACTATTGGTTAAATTTTTCTTTATTGGGTTTAAATTTCATTGTACTGGTAAATTTTCTTTATCTGCAAACTCCGTTATGAGTTGCTGTTTAAAGTTAAAACTATTTTTGTAACAGTTTAAATCAGTTTAAAAATGATTTAACATTTTTTAAAGTTTAAAATATTAACATTCAAAGTTGAATGTCTTTATTTCATTATTTATGCAGTGCATAAACCGCCGCACCAGTTTAAGTCTGGGTAAAGTTTGAAAATGTTTATGGGAGAACATTCCGTCAATGCAGTAGTTAATGTTATTTGTTAAAAACTTGATGTTGATATTCACGAATAAAATTGGGTTATTTAAGTTTCATTATTTATGTATCAGAGTCTGGGTTGAGTATTTAGTAACTTCAAGTTAAAGTAACAAGCTTAGAAGTTTCGTTCTGGATGTTTAAAAAAACATTTATAAATAAATATTTACCTTTGTTTTTTTCTCCGAAGTAAGCGGGGGGTGTGACGAAGTGGCCTTTTCTCCACTTCGAGCAGTCCCGGCACCCAGTCGTCTTCTTTTCAGACACCGCCGCCGCAATATTGGCGCCCGAGCAACCCAACCGCCGAAACAAAGAAGACGACGTCAATATGACGCAACCGCTTCGGGGGGTGGCGTCACAGTACATAAGTTTTAAATTTAGTATATGGTTAGGTAGATTTTAAGTCTTTGTTGTAAACGAAGCTTTGTATTTATTATATTATATATTTTAGTGAGTCGACGGTTGGTGGTAAAACTAAAGAAATATTTAATATAATTCGCAAACGGTCTTAAACTGAATAATAAATCTTGCACCTTTAACAATGGGAAGAAGGAATCTTATTTAAGGACCCCAAGTTTTAATTTGGTAAATAGTCTATAAGTATTGTAAGCGGAACTGTTTAATATATTATATATTTGGGTAGTTGGTACCCGAAAAATATATAAGTAGAGTTTCGTATTAGTTATAATAACTAAAATATTTGTTACCAAACGAAATTATTATCGTTGTATTATTTATCAATGAGACCCTTAGCGCAAAGCTTAGCGTAGATGGCAGCATATGGATATTCTCCAAGTACGTATTATAATGTACAGACTTTTGTAAGAATACACAGATATTATTGTGTGTAATAGTGACTTCATGGTTGTGGCACATTATATAAACACAAAATATAGAATAATATACAATAGGTGCAATAAAACAAACGTTTTTAACAAGTACGTAGTCTAAATTTATTATTTTTATTTTAATTAATAGTTATATTTAACGCTCGTTTGACGTTTCAAAGTCTTTTTAAGGTTAAAGAAACTAGCCCAGTAGCGAATCTATCGGGAGAAATATTATGCTAATGCTCTCATTATTTTGCATCTTTATTTTATAAATAAAAGTTTATTTGAAAATAAACTTATTTACAGAATAAAGATGCAAAATAATTAATAATAAATAATTCACCCGTAATAATGATAATGTATTTAGTAACAAACATTTTAGTTTTATAACTAAACCATGTTTGACACTGTCATAAATTGTTATTATACTCTATCCGTTTTAACTATAGAGTGGTGGGAAGATAGGTACAGTTTGATCTTGTTTTTTGATTGGATAATACCCCAATATTACCCAATCAAACAACAAGATTAAATTGCTCCTTTCTTCCCATCATTCTATAATTAAAACGGATAGAGCATAGATTAGTTTACAAATTTAGTAACGTAAACTATTATTCACGAAAGATGACTATTGAAGGTCATTTGTGAGCCGTCTGATATAATATTACTTGCAGATAACTTCATTGCATTTCGTATACATAGGCGTACAACCTGAAATATATATATATATAGACACATTTTAATTGAAAAAATAAAAGTAATTCATTTGAAAATTGCTTCTTTCTAAATAATACCTTTCTGAAAGAGTTATGTTCTTCACTTATGTTTTTGCAAAATACAAAAACATAGACTTAACTTATAAACCAAGGAATAATAATTTGATATAAACGTCAACGCCACTGGGTAAATATTACCACAGAGGGCAGTGTAGTAGATAATTAGGTACCCGTAATTCTACGACATATGTCATTATTATTTATAGTGTGTTAGAAAGTAATGCCACTCTTTACGTATATCTATCACACCACATAAATTAAACAGACGTCGGTCAAATAATCTTTCTCTTTCTAATACAAAATGTTGCTAAGCTACTGCTATAAAGTGATGTGTATTCTTTCTTCGAATAAATGACCTAGAATAGTCATCTTTCGTGAATAATAGTATAATGGAATTTGTGTTAAAAATTCTGTTCGTAATTATTTCTTTTTACGTCCCTTAAAAAAAGGACCATTTTTTCATTAAAATGGGTTTATAAAGTATGCCTTTTTTAATACATGAAAGTGTGAAAAAAAGTACACTTTTTTTAACAATGCGGAGTGAAATAATAAAACGCTACGGCACTTTTTTTCACGCTCCCATAGCAGACGTAAAAAAAATCTGTATGCAACTCGTGAGTAAATTATATCTAAAAGATATACTTTACTCACTTGGTACATAATAGTTATGTCTTTTACGTTTCATTTGTGTTAAAATTGTTATAATTGTTACCAAATTTGTTACCAAAATTAATTACAATTTATTCTGGTGTCAAACAAACTTTTTTAATGTTAATAAACTTTAAATTTTATAAAAGTTTTGTAATTTCTTATAATTATAATATATTTTTATATTGAAAAATGATTTTATTATTCCCTGCACGTATGAAGTTTTTAGAACGGGCACAAAGATGCAGCACCTGTCGATAAAAGTTACAATTTAAGTAAAAACAAAGTTTTTTTTTATATATCAGAATAACAGAAAATTGCCAAAACCTAAAAAGATCGTAAAGGGCATTACACTTTAGATTTTTTGCAATATTTAATTTGTTTTCATTAATCTAAAAAAGTAATGGGTTCCCTTTTTGCAATGTATTTTACAAAAAAAGTAGCATCAATGTACGATTCACTGAGTTTAAAAAAAGCATCCATGCACGATTTACTGAGTTTAAAAAAAAGCATCAAAAAAAGCATCCATGCACGATTTACTGAGTTTAAATTCCCAATAGGTGTAAGCCCTATATTAAAAGTAGATAGTAAAATAGATATACGCCTCATATTTAAAGTAGCATCCATGCACCGTTTACTGAATTAAAATTCCCAATAGGTATACACCCCCCTATTAAAAGAAGCATCCATGCACGATTTACTGAATTTTTAGCGTGCATAGATGTTACTTGCAGGTAGCATCTATGCACGGTAAAAAAAATTTAATCGTGCGTAGATGCTACTTTCAGGTAGCATCTATGCACGCTAAAAAATTTTTGATCGTGCATAGATGCTACTTTCAAGTAGCATCTATGCACGGTAAAAAATTTTTAATCGTGCATAGATGCTACTTTCAGGTAGCATCTATGTACGCTAAAAAAATTTTAATCGTGCATAGATGCTACTTTCAGGTAGCATCTATGCACGCTAAAAATGAAAAGAGCACTCGGAATTTAAAGTTTTTTAAAGGATATACGCTTTAGAAAAGTGTCGAATTATATGTAGGCATATATTTAAAATATAAAAATAAGATATATTTAAAAAATCAAGAAAGTTTAGGGGTCAATGACGTTTTCAACA
This sequence comes from Harpalus rubripes, assembly GCA_963082715.1. NCBI lineage: Eukaryota > Metazoa > Arthropoda > Insecta > Coleoptera > Carabidae > Harpalus > Harpalus rubripes. Next base: position 57,325,479 of record OY720452.1, read on the forward strand.
AATATCTATCATTAAAAAAATAAATAAAACATTTTTAAAAATAAAAATAAATATTTATTGCAACAATTACAAGTACATTATTGTTACAAAATTAATAATAGTACAACCTCTACACAATAAATAACAATCACAATTAGAAAAATTACAAACATTTTATTTGTATTATAAACTAAAAGGAATTCATGGGTGAAGGTAAGGCGTACGGTATTTGAAAAAAAAATATATTTTTTAATATATCCTACACTAACTAAATTTTATAATTAAATTAATTATTTAATAATGTATCCTGAGATGTGCTTAAGTGGTCCTTGGTCCGCTGTTGATCCTGTAATCACATAAAAAAACATTATTAGACAGTTATTTCCAAAACCTCACTTCAGACTTCAATAACTCCCTTAATATCAACCCCTAAGGGCTCAGATTTGGCTATCCATTAGTCCTGTTCCCTAGTTAACGTATGCAAAATTTGAAACAAATCGGAGTCAAAAAGGTTTTTTTTTACCAAAAAAACCACCTTTTTCAATTTTGATCGGGGAAATTTTTTTTGTGTTAGACATGGCAACCCCTTAATTCGGCCCCAAGGATTTCGAATCCGGCGTCCAAATTGGGATTTGATTATAGCTACCGGATTCGATATTTTAAGAACGCAAGTGGTAAACAGGGTAGCTCCATAACTTATAAAAAAATTGAAAATTTGAAACAGGTTAGAAATTTGATGTAGTAACAATCTGAGCAGAGTCCTACTTTGAACACATTTTCACTTTTAACGCGTGCGCTTCGCTTTGCATCACTACCTTTCTTTGAAATTAGATTCTTCATGAATCCGGTAAACGGATCTGGTAGATATTGTACAATTTTCGAACAAGGTAACTTATTACCACTCGTGTTTTCGAACACAGTCGGTAGATGCGGTATCTACCGGTAGAATTTTCGTAAATGCCTATATATTTTCTATAAAATCTATATAGAAAGTTCCTTGCAAAAGATACTAAATTTCTTGTATGTACATTACCTTTCGACAGTTGTATGTATTTTATACAAATTCCATACAGAAAGTTTCGAGAAAAAAGACCCTATATTTCGAGTAGAATAACACAAATATACTACGAATATGTCAATTGCCACTGACATCTTTCAATCAGAATTTTCTTAATATACTAGCTGTTTCTAGCATAGCTAGCTAATTTATGAAATTGAATTTCTTTATAATTTTATAACTGTATATCCATTTAATATGAAGTATAAAATGCAGTCAAATAGTATATAGAATACAATGTTTTTTAATATTTATAATAACATTAAATGTGAAAAAATGATATTTAACATCGTTTTTTCAAGAAAAACTGTTAAAATCTTCAAATGAGTGTACTTCCGGTTGACCAATTATAACCAAAATCTAATCAGCTCTTCGTATGGATGCAATGAAGAGGAATTCGAAAGAATTATAATTTTTGGAATTGTAGTATTAGAGTTATCGTAGAGGAAAATTTTGTTACACGCACACACACACACACACACACACGCACGCACGCACGCACGCACGCACGCACGCACGCACGCACGCACGCACGCACGCACGCACGCACGCACGCACGCACGCACGCACGCACGCACGCACGCACGCACGCACGCACGCACGCACGCACGCACGCACGCACGCACGCACGCACGCACGCACGCACGCACGCACGCACGCACGCACGCACGCACGCACGCACGCACGCACGCACGCACGCACGCACGCACGCACGCACGCACGCACGCACGCACGCACGCACGCACGCACGCACGCACGCACGCACGCACGCACGCACGCACGCACGCACGCACACACACACACACACACACACACACACACACACACACACACACACACACACACACACACACACACACACACACACACACACACACACACACACACACACACACACACACACACACACACACACACACACACACACACACACACACACACACACACACACACACACACACACACACACACACACACACACACACACACACACACACACACACACACACACACACACACACACACACACACACACACACACACACACACACACACACACACACACACACACACACACACACACACACACACACACACACACACACACACACACACACACACACACACACACACACACACACACACACACACACACACACACACACACACACACACACACACACACACACACACACACACACACACACACACACACACACACACACACACACACACACACACACACACACACACACACACACACACACACACACACACACACACACACACACACACACACACACACACACACACACACACACACACACACACACACACACACACACACACACACACACACACACACACACACACACACACACACACACACACACACACACACACACACACACACACACACACACACACACACACACACACACACACACACACACACACACACACACACACACACACACACACACACACACACACACACACACACACACACACACACACACACACACACACACACACACACACACACACACACACACACACACACACACACACACACACACACACACACACACACACACACACACACACACACACACACACACACACACACACACACACACACACACACACACACACACACACACACACACACACACACACACACACACACACACACACACACACACACACACACACACACACACACACACACACACACACACACACACACACACACACACACACACACACACACACACACACACACACACACACACACACACACACACACACACACACACACACACACACACACACACACACACACACACACACACACACACACACACACACACACACACACACACACACACACACACACACACACACACACACACACACACACACACACACACACACACACACACACACACACACACACACACACACACACACACACACACACACACACACACACACACACACACACACACACACACACACACACACACACACACACACACACACACACACACACACACACACACACACACACACACACACACACACACACACACACACACACACACACACACACACACACACACACACACACACACACACACACACACACACACACACACACACACACACACACACACACACACACACACACACACACACACACACACACACACACACACACACACACACACACACACACACACACACACACACACACACACACACACACACACACACACACACACACACACACACACACACACACACACACACACACACACACACACACACACACACACACACACACACACACACACACACACACACACACACACACACACACACACACACACACACACACACACACACACACACACACACACACACACACACACACACACACACACACACACACACACACACACACACACACACACACACACACACACACACACACACACACACACACACACACACACACACACACACACACACACACACACACACATCATCGTAAAAATAGTAAAATCGTATTCTAGGGTTCTTAAAACATGCTTATTCAGTAAAAACTCATCACCAAAATTTTTGACCAGACAATACCTTCCTTACCTAAAGGCGACGGAAGGTAAAAACATAAATTTACTCCTAATAAAAATAAAACTACCCTTAAAACTGTTAAATATCACGAAAAACAACTATGTATAATATACGAGAGGTAAATATGACTATCCGTTCTAGAAATCTGTAACAAAAGAAAATACAATCGACAATTAATAAAATAATCGTCAAATTATTTTAAATAAATAAAATAAGTTTTTATATTTTGCGTTCATAATGAAGGTCATTACGATACGCAATTTTTTGTTTTAGACGGTTGGTACAAGATGACGTTTCTTAAACCTATTTTTACCTAATTTAATTTTAGTTAATTGACAATTCATTTTAATAATATAATATCGAAATTATTATTACTTTTTTATTTAGGGAAGATTATTTACATGAAAATGTACAAATGGTTACAAATATAATCACAAATTGAGTAAGTAAATGTTATTGTAGAAGGCGCAAAATATAAAAAATAGTATGAAGAACTCATTTTATAAGACTTTCTTTCTCGCTTGTCAATTAGAAAACTCGCTGACGCTCGTTTTCTAAATTTTGACGCGTGCGAAAAAAAAATATCTTATAAAACACGTTCTTTAATATACTATTGTTACATCAAATATTGTTTATGTATTTTTTAGTTTGAATAATTATTTAAATATATCAACAACATCAAAATAATGTACATTATGTAATAGTAGATTAGGGTGGTCATTAAGTGGTATCTATTAAAAATAAAAATTGAATAATCTGTTACAATATTTTTTATTGAAACTGTTATTTACTATATTTTTGCACTAATAATGTTTCAGTCTTTTTAAATAAATTAAAATTACGTAATCCAAACTGGGTTCTATTCTAGAAGTAAAAGTTGTAATCAATGCAACTAACTAGAAGTAAAAAGTATAGTCTTATTTCACGAATAAAAGTCAAATTCTACGACTACGACTATTTTGTATTTTAATTTGTAAAATAAACTGATTATGATCTAACAAAAAAAAACCTTCTCTTCTTAATAGGTACCTGTTACCTTTAATTTACAGGGGTTGCCAGGGCCGCACCGTACGGGTGGGCAGGTTGTGCCCCGCACAAAGGCGCCTGACTTTGACGGGCGCCGTTTCAAGACAGTAAAGTAAATAATTTTTGTAAAATGCTCTTGTTCGTGAAGACAAAATTACTTTAGAACTATACAAATTAAGGTTGAAAAAAATATTCGGAACTGCAGTCAATTATTTTTTTATTTTCAACTACGCCGACGTTTCGATAGTACTACTATCTTCTTCAGGGCTAGTTGAAGTCATATATAAATATTGATAAAATGGACATCACACAAAATATAATCAAAAGTAAGAAATAAATATAACATTAGATTAATAAAACAATTATAATCAGTCACAAATTTATAAAAAGTCTAGCTGGAGCTATGGTTTGAGGGTGATGAATTGTTGAAATGCAAATTTCAGTAAAATTCATTACTGAAATTTTTTTTAAACTTATTTTAAAAACAAATGGGTTTTGCGGGCGTTTGGAACATACATGTATCACCTTCGACATCCCTCGGCTCTTAGGGCCGGTATTTTCACTTGCGAATAAAGGTTTAGATAAATTTATCCGTCGGATAAATATTTTTGTCGTCTTTACACTTGCAAATAAATTTATTCGAAAGAATAACATATGTTATTCGCGGAATAAATTATTCGGTACTTGGGTAGCGAATAACCGTTTATTCGTAAGTTCATTACATTTCCACAAAGTGCAGATTTAATAACAAAATGGATATTTTAAATATTATGATGATATTTTCAACTATGAATTAATAAATAACGTGAGAAATCGATCACACACCATCAGACAATGACATAACCACATACATGAAATAATTTTTGACAGATTCCGATTATGAAAACAATTTAGTATCACATATTGGGGATCGCATTTGATCTCAAACAGTAAATAGGTAAATCATTATAAAGATCCTGTCATTTGACGCTGGCATTTTCGAATTTTGGATACTTTTGTTGAATACATTAACAAACATTTACTTTGAACTGAAAGAAATATATAAAAACTACAAGAACAATTTTACAATATACATATCTCGTTTACCACATATGAGTGCTGCACTAGATAGTATTGAGACTGTACTCTCTATTATCATGATTATTATTTATTTGTTTATTTATTTATTTATGCAATTACAATAACCAAACAATTATACTGTTAATGTTCTTATTAGGATTCGTTGCAAGTGACGTTTGTAGTTAGTATTTAATTGCGATGGCCATTGCATAAAAATATTGTTGCATATGTGTTCTTTGTTTCTAATGCTCAGATTAAGGGTTGGCGCCTGGCCGACGCGCGAGCCGCAGACTCTTGACACTGCAACACAGGGCTAGCTAGGGCCATGTGGCAATCCGGACCTGATAAGGAACGATGACAAACTAATGATGTTCTAGAACGTTCCTCGAGCCACCCAACCACCCACTCACACCGGTGGCGGGGAGGTGCAACCCTCACCCCCGAAACGCCTATGATCGGAAGGAGGCAAGAGGGATATTTTGATACGGGGATAAACGCTGTATTTGGCAGTCTGGTTTCGGCCAGACTCACAGACCTTGGACCTCTGGCATGGTTGACATGTTGGGTAACCCAAGGCTCTGAACTCATCGAACTCTTACACTTGGCTTGTCCGAGGTAAGTTCTCCAGGTCTACCTTCGACTCCGCTTCCCAAAACCTCCATACTTTCCCTCCACTCAGCTGCTATGGCTATGTCAGGCACGTTTGGAGTCCTACCGTCCCCCCATTCAGCTGCTATGGCAATGTCAGGCACGTTTGGGGAACCTCCATACTTCCCCCCCATTCAGCTGCCATGGCTATGTCAGGCACGTTTGGAGTCCCACTTTCCCCCCATTCAGCTGCTATGGCTATGTCAGGCACGTTTGGGGAACCTCCATACTTTCCCCCCACTCAGCTGCGATGGCTGTCAGGCACGTTTGGGGATCCTACCTACTTGCTCCCCTATTCACCTGATTTGGCTCCTTTTCATTTACGAGGAACTTAACTTGGACAAGCACTATATAATGATTGATTGTTGTCACAATGATATAATGAATTTTTATCCACATGACCTAATATCAATCAAACGTAATTTTGCGGGTCTCGCTGCTTGCAGCCACCCAAGCTCAAGATGTGTGCCGTATCAGCACCGAATGCTGGCATGTCCACGTTCACTTGGGTATCACTTTACAAATTACACCCCGACGGGTACGACACAGGTACTTGTCGGGATAGACAGTATGGCGACACAGTCGCATACTGTAGACGCCTCGGCTATGCCGGGCGGCCTGTACAAATGGTGAGGCCGGTCCAGCGGCGAACCAGGACTGTGTTGCTAACCCCACGCTTTCCATACAAAAAGCAGGCCGGCGGCGACGCCGAGCGTCATGGCAGTTCGGATGACTCTCCGAACTTACCAAACTTACACGCTCACCTTCACGTACACAATTACGTTTATAATTGACTAGCAATATACAGGTCGAATTAAAGTATTATTTCAATGTTGTTAATATTAAATTGTTGGGAAAACCTTTATGTGTTACTATGTTTAATTTGTTATAAATTATTTGTCGAAATTGTGTCTCGATGTCTCTCTGTACGAGGTTTTCGCTGTTTTCCCTCGCACGTCAGGCGAATGCCAGAGAGCGGACCCTCCCACAGCAGGGTGTCGTGTTCAAACCATTACATCCGACCGTATTTCTCATATTGTTTAGTATGTTTTTCTGAGAAGTAATTTTCAATAAATGCACAAAGATAGACACATTCTGTCTGCTTTTTGGAGAGAACATTATTCTTTAATTACGTCAACTACCTATCCCGATTCCTCCACTTTTAACAGCTACTCTATATTACGAACCAGGTAAAAGGGTTACTTATTAAATCTAAACACAACGTAGGGTAAGTACAACCTTCTATTAGATGAAGCCATGGTCAAGGTATATAGGTATGTCGCGTTACATAAAATCGGTGCCGTGACCAGGTATGTTCCGATACATAAAATTGGTGCCGTGACCAGGTATGTCGCGTTACATAAAATTGGTGCCGTGACCAGGTATGTCGCGTTACAGTATACTTGTTAAATTACAGTCTCCCGGGGCTAAAAATGCATAATATAGATGACATTGACATTAAAGATGTCATACAAAATTTTGACAACACGGATTCAAAAGTAGTTGACACGTTCCTCCTTGGTTGACACATTTCATCCTTGTCTGCTTAACGTGGCTACGCCAAACTCCATCTTTCTCTACCGACACAAATTCACTCTGCAAGGCTACCAATTCACGAACGTTAAAGTTATTCGACAGATAGCTATTTGTTTGTGTAAAATGTGTGAAAATACGCAATGGAATTATTCGTTGGATAAATATATAGAATAAATTTATTTAACGGAAGTGAAAATACCGAGCCTTAGAATGATTTATTACCGGTAACGACTATGCTTTAAGTAATTATACGAATTAAATAAAAAATAATGAAATAAAAAAATTAGCTTTGATTGTTTGCTCACATAATTTGTTTTGTATGTATTACATAAGAGTTTTGTTTATTTTCACATTGTTTTTCGTATTTTAAATATGACAGAGGAATCTGTTCGGAAAAAATAAAAATATTAATGGATTTATAATTAAAAATGAATATCACATCAAATGAATAACTTTGAATAAATTAAAAGATGTTTATATTTTTGTGTTATTTTATTTAGAAATAATTATATTATAGTAAAAATACATAAAAATAAATTGTATTAAAATTTACTACTTCAAATAATAAAACATACTCTAATTTATATCAAGATTGTACGTATATAAATTAAACATATATCTAAATATTAAAAATGGCATTTCTTTTATCTGTTTACCTGTTTGTCTGTGCGATAAAATCTATCATATTTCTTGTTAAACTGCACAAGTAATAAAATAATGTACATATGTTTGTCATATGATATGATTATACTTTGTAGTACTTAAAAAAAAATGATAGATTTTTACTACACAATCATATTTTACTATTTTTGAGTTAGAGATGACTAGGGTCTAGTCATGCGTAAGTACGAATTGAAATATCTAAACATGCATTGATAAATTTATTTAAGTTGAAATAAATAGTGGCATAGTATTCATTTAAGTAAGTTTTACGGGAAATATAACGTGGGTGACCTGGCAATAACTTCTATATGATTTTAACTACATTTGCGAGGGATTTTTGTATTTCAATTTAAAAAGCCACGTAGAATTAAAATCTAATAACTCATTTCCATTAATAATAGAAAAGAGATATTTCTACTAGCGTTGGTTTAGATAGGGAATTAATTATCTAACTTTCTGAATGATTAGAATGTATGCATACCTAGTTCACAAAACCGAAAAAAATATGCCCTGTCAGCTGTCAGATACCAAATAAATTCGATAAAATTTATACTTATCTCAGTCATTTCAGATAAACTCAGAAAATCGTTGTTCTTTTTGACACAACTGATCTGAGTTGTTCTGAGTAAACTCAAACCCCCCCCCTCCCGATGCTACACTACCAGTTTACAAAACTCAAAATGATTTGAAACACTCAGTTTGCATTTTAAGGTTATATAATACAGCATAATATTTTATATTCACATATACAGATATACTTACAGTAATATAGTTTCAACATTATCCATTTTTCGTTTATAAACAGTATCATAGATCAGAAAAATGTCCAATGTCAATAAATTTCACAGCTGTTACAGCAAATGCTATCGGTAAAGAGGGATATGATAAAATTTAATAAAACTTGTTCTTTTTGCACACATCATAATACTGAGCTGAGTTACAGTTGGATCAAAAAGAATATAGCTAGTATTGCAGACAATAGGGAATAGTGTTGACCTCTCTGATTGGCTGAAATTGGAGACAAGAGATAAGTTTACCCAATGAAATTTCGGCTACTTAAAACTGGCGCTAATGCGAGCGCCACATGCTGAATTGGACTTTGTAATAAATTTTTAATATGCAGGTATGGTACATTTTTACAAGTAAAAATATAAAGTAATGGCAAAGTTTGTTTTCACGATATTAAATTATTTATGTAATGTTTAATGCATGTAAAAACGGTTGACATTCAAACACCATTTGTTATTTTGTTACGTGAAACGAATTATTTATAGTATAATCAGTACACTACATAGTGTGGCTATAAAGATTTAGGATAATTTTCTGTAGCTTCAAATAATAGCGCCATCTTTGAATAATTGATACCCAAACTATTTTTGACTAACTTTCATCAAGCATCAACATCACCCTCAAGTTACAGTTTCGAGAGGTATGAGCGTAGTTTGTTTGACCTCTTAGATCTGCCTCGTCATGGATGTATCCATCGAACAGCGGTATGCAATCAAATTTTGTGTTCGTTTGCGCAAAGAAGAAACTTAATCTTTTGCTTCGGTCTAAAAAGTGATTGGGGTTGCTTCATAGACTCGTTCCAACTAGAGGTGGGCGCGTGAGTAACTTTTTGTTCTCGATCACGCACGCTCACGGAACTAAAAAATGTAATCACGACCAATCACGCACGACTTTTTATGTTTGATTCACGATCACTCACGCTCACGATTTTATTTTGGACTCACGCCCGATCACGCCCGGCGGGTCACGTTCGTGTCACGTAATTGTTTCTATGTACATTTAAGCCTGTTTAACACAGTCATAAATTGTTCTCAAATTTGTTAACAAAATGGTAATAAGTTAAGTAACAGATTGGTTTCATTGGAAACGAATTTTTATGGACAAATAGATTGTTCTATTCCATCACAAATATCATTATAAATTTGGTAACAAATTTGTTAACAGAATTATGAGCGTGTGAAACGGGCTTAAAGATTTGTATATCTTTAGTGAAATCGGAGCAACTGTGTATACAATTTTGAGTACAACAATAACACTATTTTTTATAATTTTTATATAATACTGTTGATGACATATTTGGACATAATAATAATAATAACAAGAATGTAAAGTAAAAGATGGAAATTGACAATTTTTTAAATAAAAAGTAGAAGAAAACTTGTACTCACGCCCGATCACGGACGATAATTTTTTAGTGCCTCATGCTCACGTCCAATCACGAAGCAAAATTTAAAGTATAATCACGATCACGCGGTCACGTCGTGACCCGACAATCACGGCCCGCGCCCATCTCTAGTTCCAACGTAACCGCCCCGCATCAAGTAGAAGCGTTGAAAACATCGAAGCAGTTCGACAACTATTGGTTTCAAGTTTCAATCGACAAGTTTCGCATTCAGCTAATGAGACCCTTAGCGCAAAGCTTAGCGTAGATGGCAGCAGGTGGATTTTTTCCTAAGTACGTATTACAATGTACAGACTTTTGTAAGAATACACAGATATTATTGTGTGTAATCATGCCTTTTTATGGTTGTGGCACATTATATAAACACAAAATATAGAATAATATACAATAGGAGCAATAAAACAAATGTTTTTAACAAATACGTAGTCTAAATTTATTATTTTTATTTTAATTAATGGTTATGTTTGACGCTTGTTTGACGTTTTAAAGTCTTTTGAAAATTAAAGTAACTAGTGAGCTAGTGAACCTATCGAGAGAAATATTGTGCTAAGGCTCTCATTCAGTAGTGGTCGGCGAAGAAAGAGTTGGATTGACTATCGTTGAAGAAAAAAAAAGTTGTGCGCGCGCACGATAACGCATTGGCCTCTAAAGGAGTTATCACACGTGCACACGTATCTGCAACCTGTCACACATTTTCTGCTAAACTTCAAGCGTTTCGTGCAACTTTTGACGTGTGATAGTGCGACAATTTTCTTGCAACTACTTTTACATCTTAGCTGTATTCTTTTTGGACAAAATCTCAGCTCATCTCAGATAACTTCAGATAAACAGGAAATCATAGTTCTTTCTGAAACAACTGATTTGAGTTGTTTTGAGTAAACTCACTTCCCCCCTTTCCGATGCTACACTACCAGTTTACAAAACTCAAAATGATGTGAAACACTCAGTTTGCATTTCAAAGTTATATAATTCAACAAAATTTATATTCACACATACAGATATACTTAACAGCTCTTGTTCGAAAACTAGTCACACGTATCTGCAACTATCAAGATACGCATGCGTAGTAAAGAGGATTAAGGAGTAAAAATCCCTAAACTGTTTGACATTTGTTTGAAAACAGCAGGTAAACAGTACAAGATATTTAAAAATGGCTGGAGGAGCTGGAGTTGAAATAAAATCAGACGAATTTTTTCAAACTCTGATTGATCTCGTAAGAAAAGAAGCTATGTGGAATACGAGACATCCATATTTTAAATAACGTAGAAGCAGCTAATACTTTTTTGTTCATTTATGATATTATTCGTCTAAATACAAATAAATGATTCAAACTTTAAAAAATGACAACAGGAATTAAATATTATGTGTACCAACGTCGAGACTAAAAAATACTATATTTCTTACAACTTTGCGTACGTCTGATAACGTAGGTTGCAAGCTGCAACAACTGTTGTCAAAACAGTTGCAGATACGCGCATACGTCTGATACCCCCTTAATGCAACAGTCGTGCATCAATTTCTGTCTTCCAAAAACGTCACTATGTTGCAACATCCTCCCTATGCTACTGACTTGGCCCCGACCGTGTATGGTCTGGACGACCGCACTAAACACTTTGTGGATTTAGAAGGAATTGATTAAGTTGAGATTTTGATGATATAATGGTTTTTACCTTATTTATAAGGGGTCCTAAAACTTTATAGTCACACTGTGTATATTTAGAAGGGAAGAAGTACCTAATTAATTCGTAGCTCCCGTATATGTGATTACATTCCTGATAATGTGGTTTTGTACATATTTGCATATTTACGGTATATTCCCAACTTAAATGAAACTTACATGTTTAGAGATTTCCCTGTCAAGTCACTGCTCTGTTGTGAGCATAAGAGTGGAAAGCATGTTGAAGGTATATGTACAAATAACGATATTTTTGGTAACTTCATACACTTGAGTGTATCCTTGTGTTAAAGAGTAAAACAATGTTAAAGAAATCACAAATGTGCTGACACTTCAGATGCAGTGGTCTCTGCTATGCGGTGATGTCTCATGCGTGTTTCATACACAATTAACTTATGGCAAATTCACAATTTGTACAATTACGATTACATTTACACACTGCGAATTGCTAACAATAGCTGCATTTTTCCTGCCATCAAACTAAATAAAAATAACGTATACAATAACAAGCAATTCTAATATAAATAAACGTATTAAAAATAAATTTTTGATAAAATTAACGATATTTTAACCACAAAATATTTATATTCTGCTTGTACCGCAAAATATTATGCAGCTATTATTAAAGACATGGTCAGTGTGCAATTGCATATAGAAAAATCTATCTAGTACGATGAACATAACTTCATGTTACGAAGTATAATATGGCAAGTAAGATATGATTGTTCACTGGGCTCTATTCAAATAAATAATAAAGGAAAATGAAAGACAATATAATCAAGTTTACACCACATAGAATTTTCAGAAAAAGAAAATACAAAAAGTATCTTTAGTTTTTCTTCCTATATTTTTATACATTTTAACAAAAATTACATGGTTTCATAAGTAGTTAATTTAGAAATAAACCATGTTTACTGTAAATTTATTTTGAAGAATTATTTGTTTAGTCGAAATCTTAAATAAATAATCATATTTTGCGTGTAATAGCTTTTCTCTGATAGATTACTCTACTTTAAAAGCCAAGTAATAGACCAATTTGCACTATTTCTGAGATATAACAAAGTTAAAAAAATTAAATTTTCTTTTACCAATTTGTATATAAAATATTAAATATTTTCAATAATGATATCAATTATTTTTATGTCCCAAAGACATAATTAACCAAGGACTCATGCCATTTCTACTCCATGTTCATATGTTTAGAAAACAAAATAAAGGTATTAAGGTTTGTTCGTTTCACTTCCAAAGATTTTACTAAAAATACCGCAGTTAGTGAGACTGCGAAAAGTAGTATACGGCAAAACGAAGCTGTAAAATTCGCCAAACAATCAAATCTTGTTCGTTTTGTCTTTTAATACTTAGTTCTATAAATAATATGCATGTGTTTCTTTAATTTAAATTCCCAAAATTACCAACTAAGTCGGCCATCTTAAATAAACGCAGTGCCTCTATAGGACATTTCAGTCAACAATACTTAACAGTGCATCTGTCAAAATGCTTTGTAAATTTTATATGTACCTACTAGGATTTTCAAATAAGAAAACGCTAACTAGCGGCGAATATTAGAACTACAAACAGTGATACAAATTTGACATTGACATGAAACTACAATTATATGACTACAAAAACTCTATTATACATACTTAAATTATAAATAAAAAGTACTAAGAAATGAGAAAATAATATGTACGAAAACTAAAGAAACACATTTGACAGCAATGTTACAAATGTCAACAACGAGTGTACCATTGTTTAATGCGATCAGCGCCATCTCTTGATACTTGAAAATCACAATACCAATATCTCCAAACCAACAAAATATTCATAATCTATTTTTATGACAGACCATAAAGAAATCAGGGACAATTAACAGCAGATAGAGACTAGTAAAACACGCAAGTAACAGCATCTTACTGCGACAGTCCTTCCACTATATCTTCTCATAGTAGATAATATCTACACGGGCTTAATTTTTTCAATTCTACCCGGCCCAACCCGAATAAATTTTAATTCGCTCCAAATAAAGCCCGATCCGTATTTGATAATATAAATTTATACTAACTCAAGTTGTATAAGTTTCAAATACTAATTGAAATAATTGAGCTCGTAATTGAGCCTCAACTTGAGCCGAGCTCAAATACAATGTAGAAGTATGCAACCTGGCCTGTGGACTTTGTCGGAACTCATGCAGGCATTTTTAAGAGAGAAGATGTAATTTTTTGACTAGTTAAATAAGTGACTTGGAAGCGAAACGAACAGTCCTCTAGTGATTTTATATCTATTGCTGGAGTAACGAACGAACCTAATGAACGAGATATTATATTATATTGCAAAATGTGTTCGCACTGCGCATACGTTTGCTAACTTATAACGTACCTTAACGTAGCTACACACGCTCCGGTTTACCGGAGAGGCCTGCTTTGAGGCGCCGCTTTGAGGGCGACCGGAAACTAGGGAGCGTTCACGTTCACATGCTCCGGCACGCAGTACGTTTTGAGGTAGGTAAATTTTCCTTAGTTATCCTGGGATTTTGCAGCAATTACACGATGCTGTCGCTACTGTCGGTTTGTTGATAGCTTTGGGGCACACCACCGGAAAAATTAACCGAAAGTTTGGTGTAAAGTATGATTGCAAATTTGTTGAATTAACTGAGATTCATGTAAAAAAATTGCCATAACTATATAAGAATGGTTGACAATCAGTGGCGGATTTAGAAAATTATAATACGGGGGGGGGGGCTAAATTCGGAAAAACAAATTTTAAATATATAGTGACCCCCCCCCAATTAATTTTGTTTTATGAGTAATAGAAAAAAATTGTTCATAACAAAGTTTTATTATACTATTACTTTTATTTTTTAAATACCAACCTATAATTTTTTTACTAAAATATAAACCGCCATTTTTTGTCTTTTTAATAATCTCTTACTTTTTATTAATGTATTTGAAACAATTCGAGAAAAATAACAAGTAAATGAGTTTGAGAAATATGAGAAATAATTTTTATTCAAATATTCTAAGTAGCTATATGAAAATAAACAAGATGGAACAATGTTATATTAAACAAGCTAAAACATAAAATTAAGTAATAAGAACAACTTAAGACAAAAAACGGCGGTTCATATTTTAGTGAAATAATTATTGTTTGCTATTTTAAAAAATAAAAGTTGATAGTCGTATCTTGCAAACATCATTTTATCTACAACTGCAATCAAATAGTATAATTTAAATAATAAAACTTTTATATGAACCATCTGTTCTATTACTAATAATTAAAAAGTTAGGGGGGGGGCATCTTCCCATACTCAGCCTGTATATCTTTATTTAATGTTTCTTGTTCAAAATAATAAACAATTCGAAAAATAAGTAGAAATTCTGTTTTTTTATTATTTTTATTAGTATGTTTATTCTTTTATTTATCTTTGACGTATGTAATACGTGAATGATAATATGTAATAATTCAATTTTTTAAAATAACAGGGGGGGCACGTGCCCGAGTGCCCCCCCCCCCTCTAAATCCGCCACTGTTGACAATGGTTACTGAACAATCGTACACACGAACATATATTCGATTCGATATTCGACGGCCTCAAGGTAAATCTTCCTACACACACTCAGGTATGCCTCCGGTAATCTAGAGTATGTGTATCCGACTTCATTTACATTTTTAAATAATTATTAATTAATTAATAATATAAAAATCCGAAGGAATAATAATGACTTAAAAAAAATTGATAACGACAATTATTTATCTTGGTGTAATAATGGTCTATTGTCTAATACTCATATTCAGACAGCTCTCACTTCTGCTCAAATTTGTAATTACAGTATACGAAAATTTTAAGTACTCTTAAATAGTGGTGTAGACTTGAAAAGAAAATTTAATTCGTCGTCTCATATTATACTTCGCTATGTGCTAACGATGACACAAGCTGAGTTACTACTGAACAAACAGAACAAATTATTTAATAATCCAGTTCTCATCACATTTGGTCATGATCCACCGTTTGACGAGATCACTCAACAACAACTTATGTACACAGTCACTGAACATAACAAACAAAGGCACCAACTAAGGAGAACACTTTTCATTGTCTGGTTATCTTCCTCATTTGGCCGTCTTGGGCAAGTGGCGCTTCATGTGCAAAGCCAGGTGATCACTGCGCGCGAACGAACGCTCGCACACTGTGCACCGGAAGGGCTTCGCTCCGGTGTGTTTCCGGTAATGGCGGGTGAGTTCGTCTGAGCGCGCGAAACGCCACTCGCATTCCGGCCACTGGCATTGATATGGTTTTTCACCTATGAACAAAATTATAATTAATATTAAGTCAAAGGTTTTGCAAATAAATTGGTTATGGATAAACACCGGTTAGATTAAAATGCAGTATACAGTACGCGCTTAGTAACTACCCATAGATAGATACTATACGGCAAATGACGTTATTGACGCATGCGCTATACTATACATTTATCTTTAAACGCAGTTCATTGTTTGATCAGACAAGAACTTTTTTTAATTATAATAAAAATAACATGGAAAACTAATCACATACATAATTTTGGCACGCAATAACTAAAAACCGGAAATAACAACCAGAGTTTAACCGGATTTTGTACATTAGATAAGCGTATGTATACATATTTTTAATTGTTGCAAGCGAAAAATGTCCAACTTTAGACAAAAATAGTCTAGGAAAACTAATATTCAATAGTTATATCCCGAGTGCTAAGAATTTAATCGATTAAATTTGGCAGGTCTGGCTTATACAATAAATTTTGCTTAAAAAGTGTATGAATACATAATGATTTGAAAAAAACCCGAAACCGCAAGTCGAGGGTTTTTATCTTAAATTATTATGTACGATAACCCTTTTTTCAAAGCAAAATTTTATAAATGAGTCAGACATCAAATTTAATTAATTCAATTCTTAAGCACGAGGAATATATGTCAAGATTATTTCATTCGTTTGTTTTTTGTACTTGTCAAATAAATGTCAAAAAATAATAAATAAATTTTGTTTTAATTGAGTAATTCGGTATTTTAAAGTTAGTATATAATATCAGTAAAGGTAAAAAACATGTTAGTATCTTGCTTCTGCGACTAATTATCCGGCTAAATATGCATTCAAAATGTTCAAAATTTGCATACAAAAGCTAGCTTCAATTTAATCGCTGTTAAAAAGCTAGGTGCTAATTATAGTATGTTTCGTAACGCAACCGGTTCGACCAGATTTACGGTTTTGTGTTCCGTAAATCCTGAAATTATTTACCGGTTTCTATTTGGAGCGCGGTTCCTGAAAAAAGTTGGTAATAAGTCGGAACACGGCAACCATGAAATAATTCTACCGCTACTTTCAAACATAATCATAACAAAATCAAACTATATCCGTCAATGTCAAATTTCTAAACCGCATTTTTAGTGGTATGACTAATAATTATTATAGATGTAAGTATGAAAACATTATTTATATTTGATATATTGTTGACTGTGTTATTTTTATTGGCATTATTCAACGTTATCGTTCTTTTGTTAATTTTTATTATTGTTAGGTTGTGTCAATTTGAAATGTCATATGATTCAATGTCAATCTGTCCCGAAATGGATGAAAATATTCAGGAATCATGGTGTACCCAGAATCAAGACTGGTTTTTTGGATGACTTACGGAACATAGTATTAATCACTTATATAAAATACATAACAATGGAAAATGAGACATTGGCCGCGTTCAGTAAGGCCCGGGTCACACTATGCGTTTTGGCAGGACCGGTAAAACCGCATCCGGTTAAACGGGATGGATCGAACAGCGTCCATATATCCCGCTAAACAGGACGGCAGCAATGACAACCCGATTCGGACACAGTCGGACCAATGTCTGATCGGTGTAGAGCCTAAATAGCATACGTTGTCTATTAAAAAACAAAACCAGACCTTTGTGAACGCTCGCATTATCTCCAATGTCATGCGGCAAATTGATCGTCCGGTCAAACCGCAACATGCTGCGGTAGTATCCGGCAACCGGACCGCAACCGCATCGGTGTGGACGCATTCATTTAAAACAATAAGTTGTTGTCTTCCCGGTAAACCGGTCCCGTTAAACCGGTCCCGCCAAAACGCATAGTGTGGCCCGAGCCTAAGGCACAGCGCTGGCGAAATTTGCCGAATACAGTTGCTGGACCAATCACATTCGTCCATTCATTGCGTACGGCAAACTTCGGTGCTCAGCGCTGTGCCATGCTGAACGCGGCCATTCTGATTGTTCAAATTTATAACGAATGAAATAATCAATACCATCTAATGACAAAATGTCGAAGAAATTACCTTATTCCAAATTGTTGACAATGGAAATAAAGGCGTACCGTATACTGCATTTCTACTTTCATTTGTTACTATTAAGGGCAAAATATACATTCTCTTCTTATACTTATATTACAAATGAAATAGGAATCGTATTTCCACAAATATATAGAAACTGTATTGCTAGTTATTTGTTCATTGTACATAATAGCAAAATAATTGCTGAACTATGCGAAAGAAATTCTAATTAATAACATAATTTCTCAAATTTAAAGTAGGTTATCCGATTATAGCCTCTACAATAATTTAAACAGCCTGCAATATCTACAACTAACTAGAAATATAATAATATAAGCTGTACATACCTGTGTGTATTCTTTGATGAGCTTTCAGGTGAGAACTTTTTGTGTAAACTTTCGTGCAACCTGAAATTAAAACCAAATTTTAATTTACGTTATTGTTTTTAGGAACTAAAGTACTATATTAAAACCATGTCAACCACGTGATAAATAATGTATTAAAATCTGCAAAATTAATTTGTTTTAATTATGTATATACATGTGATTTATAGTTTCCCGTTTTTCTGAAAAATCAGTTCCGATAATCGGAATTTTATTGTATGCTAAATTTATTATTTGTCATAGCTTAATCAATTCTGATTAAGAGTTAAATACTACCAGTCTGTGATTAATTTATGAAATTTATAAACATCCCAGGAAAAGTAGATCTTTATGTTTCCTCCTAGTCTAAATTAGAATATATGGATTTCGGATTTCTCTGGTAACATACAGCGTGAATGCCGAGACGTAGATGTCTCACGTGTTTTTTTTAATGCTTTTATATGAGTATTTGGGGCCAAATTTTGTAACTA
This sequence comes from Harpalus rubripes, assembly GCA_963082715.1. NCBI lineage: Eukaryota > Metazoa > Arthropoda > Insecta > Coleoptera > Carabidae > Harpalus > Harpalus rubripes. The sequence continues at coordinate 57,345,119 of OY720452.1, forward strand.
AAAAGCGATATCGAATACAATTCATACTGAAAAAGTAAGATAATCCCCAATACTTTTTGTCAGCTATGTCGTCTTATTCCGACTGAATACGTATTCAGCTGATCTGGACCTCATCGTCGGATACGTTATTCAGTCAGAATAAGATAAGGAATAATAATATGGCTGACAAAAAGTAGTGAAGATTATCTTACTTATTACTTATATGAATTGTATGCGTATATTGAGATTTAGGAAAGGGTAAAAATAGATTTAATAAGTATTCGTATTTCGTATTCACCTGCATATTAATTAAATGTAAATAACACTTTTTATGCCGTTTTTAAAAATAATTATTATCAGACGTAATATCTTAAGACCTCCTGATTTAAAATTTTTATTTTGCAAGAATTTTTTTGCGTAGCTACAAAAACGAAAACAAACTGCATTATAAATCCCGACTCCGAAAGAGGAGGGGTTTTACCTAATGTCAGTTTGCTTGAGTGATTTTGCTTAAAAGCAAAAAGAATGAGTGCTTAAAAATAAAAGTTTATCTGAGAAAATCAGAGAGGTCGTGTAGTATTTGATGAGATAAATTCCAAAGTTAACGTAAAATGAAACAAATTAATTATTTTTATTTTATTTTTAAACTTGAAATATTAATTAACCCACTATGGGGTCTATTCTGTTACTCAGTGGTTAATTTTTAACAACTGGTTAAAAAATCTATCCAATAGATATTGATTTGACAAGGAAAAATCTATTTTTTTGTTATATGTCAACATAATTGATTGGTTATAGTTTTTAACCAGTGGTTAATTTTTAACCATTGGTTAAATTTTTGAACCAATCAAGTATGTTGACATATAACAGAAAGAGGGATTTTTAGTTGTCAAATCAACATCTATTGGATAAAAATTTTAACCAATCAAGTATGTTGACATTAACAAAAAATCGGATTTTTGGTTGTCAAATCAATATCTATTGGATAAAAATTTTAACCAGTGGTTAAAAATTAACCATAGACTTACAGAATAGGCTCGACTGACAGTTATAAACAATAACAACTGTTTATTTATTTGGTAGCGAAAATTTATCGGGGTAATGTAGTTTTATCATATATAATATCATAAGTGGTAAATTTTTGCCGGAAAATTTTTCAGATTGTTACGAGAGCCGGTTGCCTAGCAATTTATTGAGTGACATTGACAAAAAAATCACGAGTTGTCAAACGAGTGATTTTTGATCAATTTCACGAGATAAATTGGCAACAGGTTCGAGTAAAGCAATCGGAAATTTTTTCCAGGATAAAATTTAACCACGAATGGTATTCGGATGACTATTTCCAAAATAAAAATCAGGTAATCATTTATATAATTTTTTTCTTGACTAAAATCTTGTAATTTTTATTGTGTTTAGAGGTATTATGTTTCAGTTTGCTTTTTCAACGTTTTAAATAGTATCCTGTCCGAATCAACTCGTCTTTAATAAACATTGATAACACTGAAATTATACAGACTTTGACAAGTACGTAAACAATATATTTCTAAAACGTCAAAAAAAATTCGCTTATCAAAACTCACTTACTTGTAAAAATACGACATCTTATTAGCTTAAAGGGTGCGAAAATTTTTTTGTGACAGTGTTTTGCCGAAGTGAAACTTGGTATCTAGGTAGAATCCTGAATTTGGATTGATTTATAGATTTATGAGTGAAATAGTCAGTATAATACTGTTCCTATTGGTTGAATTTTCAAGTGTTTTGCATCATGATTGGTTAAAAACTAGTTGCTGGAATTTATCAGAAGTAATATCACAAGACCTAATTTTATCGATAAATTTTTTTGCCTAGCCACAAATACGAAAGCAAACTGCATGGTAAATTCCGACTCCGAAGGAGGAGGGTTTTTACTGAATGTCGTTGGAACTATCAGTATAATACTGTTCCCATTGGTTGAATTTTCAAGTGTTTTGCATCATGATTGGTTAAAAACTAGTCATTAGAATTTATCCTTGTAAGAATATTTCCCTTACCAATATAGTCACAATGGTGAACCCTCCTCTTTTCCAATTCCGGGTTATTTCTTCTGTTATATTTAACATTGACCCTCTGCTGCTGGGGATAGGGCGGCGGGGGCGTCCTTCTCGGGGGCCCTTGCATAGTGCCCCCAGGGCTTCCAGGTTCCGAGCTTGGCGGCGTAAGGGGTGACACATACATCAACCTTGACATGGGGGGATAGAGCGGTCCTGCCGATCCGGGGCTGTACTTGAAGGGCGGCTGCTGGGGTGCTTGGTGCGGGGGCTGTGGGGTTGTTCCAGGGTGCGGAGCAGGCACAGGGTGGGGGGTGTTGGAACCCGGGTGGGGGGTGGTATTCGAGTGGGGTGTGGCAGCTAGTGGAGTAGGGTTAGGGTGGGGAGTCACGGAGTGGGGATGCGGGTGAGTGGGCTGTGGGTGGTGGTGGGGAGTGGGATGTTGGTGGGTGTATTGGGTGCCGAATGGAGAGGAGGGGGTGTTCATGAGGTGGATGGTTGTGTTGGGGAGCTGCAGAATCTGAAACAACAAGTAGTAGTAATGGTAGTAATGGAACGGATTGTCGAAAGATTGGATTACCGAATTCTGTCTTACATATTTAATAAAAATATTCACAGATTAACAAGTAAAACGACTCGGCTGAATTTTCACAAAAAATTCAAAATCCGGTTTTGTGGCTGGATTGGCCGGATTCAGTATCAAAACAGTTTTTAGTTCCATCACTATAGTTTCCAGTTTATTGCGCCATATCGTTCGATTCTAGTTGCGCGTCATTGTGAGCGACAGTTTTGTCAAAAATCAAGCAATGCTTCTAAAATTCAGGGGAAGCCGTTTTAGGCCAGTCGGCAGGGCGTTTAAAAGAGTGTCTGATCGCGAATCTGGGGAACCGGGTTCGATCCCGACCGACGCCAAATATTTCGAATTTTAAATGGCACTAAATTGACCCCTGTGGTGCACTCCACGCCAGCAATGAGTGCCCGTGAGGTGACGCCTGGTAAACGCCCGCACGGTACAAATATGTTATCGTCATTACCGATATCTGCGTACAAAGCAGATTGGCACACCCAGCAATAGGTAATATGCCGTGATGATATATTTATTTATTTATTATGGAAATAAATGATGGCAAGCTGGAATAAATTTTTACTCTTTATTGGGATCTCCAAAAGGACATACTAATTTTGCACCCTCTAGTGACCCCGGATTTTGCCGCCTATTTTGTTGAAAATAGTGGCCCGTATCAAAATATTTTACAAGAATACAAAATTAAAGTTCGTAATTTTTTGTACATAAATCGGTTTAGATCTCATTTTTTCATTTGAAATTTCGACAAGTATTAAATATATAATATTGTTTATCTTTAATCATGTTAAAATTTTAGATGAGAAAGTGAAAACTTGCAGATGTTATAAATTTTAGAAAATGTTCATGTATATTTCAGTTGTTATTAACTTGCGAATCACTCATATACATGACATAAAGGAGAATTACATGCTGATTTCAATTTTTCAAACCGCGTATCGTATCTTTAACCGGGTCAGCGTTGTGGATGAATTTGTAGGAAAGCGTTGAAAAAAATATATTTAAAAATCATCAATAATTTACTTCTTTCGACGCCATGACGAATATAAACTGTTATAAATAGTAAAACCTATTAAACTAAGTAATACCTAATATTGTTAATTTTTTGAGTAATTCAAATTTCTATCATAAATTGATATTCTGGTTAACAATTTTTTAACATATCTTTTTGAGAGTTCATCCTAGGTAAAAAATGTCAGAACTTTTATAAAATTTTGATACTGGCAATGAGTGTCCGTGTGGTGTCGCCTGGTAAATGCCCGCACGGTACAAATATGTCATCATCATTACCGATATCTGCGTACAAAGCAGATTGGCACACCCAGCAATGGGTAATATGCCGTGATGATATATTTATTTATTTATTTATTTGATACGGGCCACTGTTTTAAGAAAATAACCAAAAACTTATTTTTTGCATTTTGGATCCAAGATGGAGGCAAAATCCGTGGTCGCTAGAGGGTGCAAAATTGGTATGTCTTTTTGGAGGTCCTAATAAAGAAAATAAAATTTACTCCAACTTGCCAATTATTTCCACATTGAACCCTTTACCGGCTGGCCTATTTGTAATTCGCAAAAATCAAATTTGTCTTCCTCTGTATTTAAAAATATTTTTGTAAAGGGGTTGAAATATATTTTGTAAAACTATTTTAAATTTCATATAATTGGAGCTAATATACCCAAAATTTGAGTAAATAACTGTAGATAATAATAATAATAATAATAATAATAATAATAATAATAATAATAATAATAATAATAAATTTGTTGTTTGTATTTACCTCTCCCACCTTCTCGGTCTTAATCTCCAGCGGACTCAACAATGGCGTCGGCGCACACATATCCTCCGTCACCTCCAGCTTCACTTGGGCCTGTCCAACAATCCCTAGTCCTGTGCCTACACCCAGCATATTTGCGTTTTCGGGGTCGATGTTCTGTATACTGGATGCGATATCCTCCCAGAGCGGCGGACGGAGGAACACATCGTCGTCGCCCGGTCCGGGGAGCGTACGCATCGACACGTAGCTCATCTGCTGCTGCCCGCCCGTCACGCCGCGGAACGGCATCGGCTCGAAGAAGTCCTCCAGGTGCCCGTCGCGGCGCTTGTCCAACTCGGAGGAGTCGTCCAAGCGCTGCAACCGGTCCAGGTCCTGTTTGCTCAGGAAGGATTCCAACTCGCTGCTCTGCAACACACAAAAATAACAAAAATGTTAGAAGAAAAATCATAGACCAAATGACGAGATACTGGGAAATAAAATTTTATAATTAAAATACTTCGGAAATAAGGAGCTCTAGTTATATTTACTGAGTTTACATGCAGTTTTGAAACCGTTTTTAAAACTTTTTTAGTTTTGAAAACGCCATGTATACAGTGTCAAAACGGTTTTGAATTATCTCAAACCAAAACTAAAATTCATGGGTTGGATTTGAAAACTAGTTTCAAAACTACTCATGTAAACACTTAAAATTCAGTTTCGATACTGCGCATGCGTACAGAGCATAACGTTTCTGTCGCTTTGTGTTACTAACCTTCAAATATACTGACAGTTGTATACTTTTAGTGCGTAGTGGTACGAAGTATAAAAAATAATTGGAGTAATAGCAAAACAAAGTATTTGAAGTGAAGAAGATCTGTCACCTACATCAGCTAAATGCGCATGCGCTGAAACTGATTTCAAATCAATTTTTAAACTTGTTTTGAAAACTGTATGTAAACAGTTTTGCATAATTTTGACTGAAAACTGAAATCATTTTCAAAACTGCATGTAAACGTAGTAATTGTGAAGTCACGAATATGAATTATTTTGATTGGGGACTGAAAGACCGCGTACCCACGACCAGGTATTTTGTATATAACGAATGAGAGTAAATAATTTTTTTTTTATTATTTTAAATATAATTTAGAACTATCATACACTTCAAAAACATTAAGGTCTATGAACAAAACAATTTGAGACGAAAACTCATAATTGTGACAAAACATTAATTTTTTCAAACTCTGGGGAACCATAGCTCGCTTAAAATAGGAATTTTGGCTAGTTTAGAATTACGTACCACTAAAGAATTTTAATTTGATTATTATATATAGACAGTTACACATTAAAAACACAAAATTCCACAAAAATTAGTGCGCGGAAAGAGATTTATTCCTGTTAAGAAGCCAAATTTCAAATAAAAAAATAATAAAAAAGTTTAAAAAGTCGGAATCCCGAGTTTAAAAAGTCGAGATCCTGAGTTTAAAAGTTGGGATTCTGATTTTAAAAGAGTCGGGATTTTAGAAAAAAAATATTTTACCCTTTCCCTTCCAAGCCGTCGTATATATAAATACCCCGCGCTCTATTTTTTTTCTTTTTGTTATATTTTATCTAAAAGAAGACATTGCAACAAGAAAATTGCAATTTCAAGGATGGTACTCTAGAATCCAGCCGGAATTTTTTCACCTGATTTTTACAAATGGTCTTAATTTTCCTCTTATACTCTCAGATGAAATTATATAAAAAAAATGTGGAATAGTAAAAGATATGCGTTATATAGCCTGCTTCAAATTATAGTGAAATGGGTTTGACTAACTTAGACAGCAGACAATTTCTTAGGAAATTTGTTAAAGTTGGGAGACAGAACCGTATTTATAAAAATAATAATTACTATTTCATTAAGAACATTTCACGGTGAGACGAGGTTAACCGCATCTTCAGTAAAGTCATTTCATTTAACTATAAGCTGGGACATTCTATAAATAAGCAAGCCACACAAAAAAGACTTGCGGTTTGCTGTGTCCATTATGATAATTGTATTATGTAAAAATATAGAAGAAAGGTTTGTTCCCTAATTTTTTATATGTTTTACCAGCATAAAATTCCTTGAACAAAATCAGCGTCAAATTCAATTTCGATTAAAAGAGTTTAGAGTGTTATAGTGTTGTACCTTTAGAATGTATTGGGTGTAAATAGAAATAAAAGAGAACTAATTGATTCAGTGTAGCGTTGTGTTAACTACATCTTTTGTGTCGACGAATCACAAACACAATAAAATCAATAACAATACCCTTGGAGTCGAATCAAGCAACAAAACCCTTAGGTTAGTAAAATTGCAGTGTAACGCAAGCAAGACCAAGAGATCGTAGTTGCCGTGGCTTACAGGCCATTGTTCGGGCGTCAATCACACAGGTGCGGACAACACGCGTCGCGATGTGATGTTTGGCTTTCTCCGTGTACTAATTACCATACAATGCGGCGAGGTGGAGGCGTCTTGCTGCGAAGCCTCCGCACTCGCACACGTGCGCTTGTACCCATGGATGGCATGGCTGATTGTTAAATTGCTTGTAAATGCTCGTGTGGCAAGAGGAAATGCCAAATTGTTCCGTCAAAATTGTAACATGTTTTAGACATCAGTACAATTGTTTGTAAGTGATTACATTTTAATTTCCGAGACAATCACACATGAACGTACTTAAATAGTCTCTTCATTGATAGCAACATACACATCTTTATTTATATTTTTGTTTATGCTTCTTGTTAGAATTTATAGACAGACTGAAATGGGAAAACAAGTAGCTTAAAGGGTGCGAAAAAAATTTTGTGACAGTGTTTTGTCGAAATGAAACTTGCTAACTAGGTAGAATCCTGAATTTGGATTGGTTTATATATTTATGAGTGAAAATAAAAAATTTAGTTCAATAATTATAACTTAGGAACAAAATTCTTCTATTCAAAATAGGTTATGGACAATACGTATCTGAGTGCCATTGATAAAACAATGACACATGAACGTACATAAATTGTCTCTTCATTGATAGCAACATATACATCTGTATTTATATTTTTGTTTATGCGTCTTGTTAGAATTTATAGACAGACTGAAATGGGAAAACAAGTAGCTTATTTTCGATTAAGATGTTAAACATCATTTACATATTTAGGAAGACCATAAAACACACTTTAAGAGAGAACTAAATTTCTACAAACAGTTTTATTCAGGTTTTTGTTTTGAATAATAAACCTACCTTTTACTTCAAAGAATCTATAAGTCTACTAATTTATTATTTTACAATTTGTTACTGAATGGTCGTTGTATTTCTGGTCAATTTATAACTAAATACCCCAGCTTGCTTTATCTAATTAAAACAGTATAGGAAGAAGGAATTCAGAACCATAATTGCTAATTGCAAATAAAAATCTGATTATAATCATAGGCGTAACTACGGGGGACCAGGACCATATTAGTGTAATTATTTTATATTTTAATTATTGATATAATTTTGTGAATGGTGTGGGGTAAATTGATTAATTGACAGGAATTTAAGTGAGTAGTAAATAGTTTAGTAATTTTTCGATGTGAAAAAATCTGATTAGGCAATAATTATTCGACAAATTATGCTATTTTTCCAACAATAAAATAAGCATTTTGTATTTTACATCCTAATCATATTATTCTTAAATTCACTGCATTTAATCACTAGCTAAAGTATCCGGCGATGCCCGGGAGTTTTCAGAAAATTTCAAAATAATTCGCATTATGGGTATACCTACTTAAATATTCCGGAGAGTTCGAAAAGATTCTAACATGTACCAAAATAGTCTAAAATGTTCATAAAAGTTTAAGAAAGTTTTTCATAATGTTCCAAAGAGTTCTAGAATGTTCCAGAAAGTTCAGAATTTCGAGAGAGTTCTGGAATTTTCCATTTGGAATTTCCTTTTCCATAACGTTCTTTAACGTTCTAGAATTTTTGTGAAAGTTCCAGCCGCCCTTTATATACTTATTTAAAATTGTAAAATATATAGAAAATTCTAGAATTTTCCGAAATATTCTAGAATTTAATGGAATATTCAACATTTTTTGGAATATTCTAGAATAGTGATTTGCAAGCTCACATTTTTGAATGCGTACATACCACAAAATAGGATTTCCTATTTACTTTGTATTTCGAACTCAAAGAAAAATTCTCTAGTTACGCCCATGATTATAATAATAACACTCGTAAATAACAAAGAAGAATAGAATAAATGCTCGTTGTACATCCGACTAATGGGATCCTCCACCAAAGTAACGAATTAAAACAGTTATTTATATTAATTTTTTTTATAAGTTTTCAAAATATTTGAGTTTAAAAAATTTACGTCACACATATTTTCTTTTCTATCTACTTACTATTTTCAAGCCTTGTCGTTTGCACGAGATTTGTCGCAAGTAACTTCCCGGTGTATCTATCTTTATGCTGTTGCTTTTTTGAAATACGGAATCCATATTCAAGTAACCGAATGCAGAAAATAACGAATTTAACTTGTCTAAATATATGTTATTTATGGTGCCACATCAGATATATAAAATGAAATTTATATTGAAAGACATCTACCGGGTGTCTACTTTAAACCCGTAATACAGAGAATTTATTTTAAAATGCAACATATGGTTTGTCACTTCCATGGTTCCACACTACTGTCAAAAAATAACAGCAATGTAATCTACGAGCGACTAGGATATTGCCTCAGTGTGAATGGATGTATTTTTGAACAATTATTACATTAAAATTATGAATGTTTGTAAGCCAAAGTTTGTTAAGACGTACTACATTAAAGTTTTGATTTTTTGTTAATAGTATGCAGGCTAATTTATTGGAAATTAGTATTGACAATATATAACTACAAATTTTTGTATGTTGCATTTTAAAATGGACAAATATTACATTGATGTAATTTTTTGAAAGTAGTGTGTAACCATGGAAGTGATTGACCATATGTTGCACGTTAAAATAAATTCCTTGTAAAGGGAATACAATGTTAATTTTTCATTTTACTATAATTAGTTACCTATTAATTTTAGACAAAAAAGTCTGAAATAAAGTTTGTAGACAATAAAATTCTACAGCAATATCCACTATCAGATTTTATTTTCCATGTTTCGTATCCTGCAAACCGAATTTAAATTCTTATAAATTTTGCTCAATAGCCATGGAATTGACACAAAATAACTAATAAATGCATAACACTTGAACTGTCACTACCGTCAGAAAAAAATGTTTATTAGGTTAGATACTAATTCATTTTAATTGTGTCTTCAAAAGACATTTCGTAATTATTATATTAATATTTATTGTGATTTGGTTTATAAATAGAGCGTTTTTATCAAGTAGAGAATCTCTAAATAATTCAATACTATTATTCTGACAGTTAAAACATCATCATTTATTTGTAATTTTGTGTCAATTCCATGGATATCAATACAAATGAGCATTATTTATAAAATTTCATATTCAGTTTCACAGGTTACGAAACTAGCAAAATAAAACCTACTAGTGATTTAAGGCCGCCACGCACTTGAGCGACGCGAAGAGCGGCGAAGCGAAGAGAAGTTTTTTCATTCAATGTATTCTTATGTGAATAGTCGCCTCGTTGCTCTGCTCTTCGCTGCTCCAAAGTGCGCGTATACACATAATAATACATTGAATGAAAAAACTTCTCTTCGCTTCGCTTCTGTCGCACAAGTGCGCGTTGGCCTTCAGTGTCGAATTTTATTATCTACAACCTTTATTTGAAACATATTTGTCTAAAATTAATAGGTAACGAATTACAGTAAAATTAAAAAATTAACGTTATATTCTCTATTGAGACCCGCAGAATCCGCTGGCGGCGCTGTAAGCGCATCTGTCATGGCGGCCAAAAGTTAACAGTTCAACTCAATATGATTTTAAAATTTGTCTGGTCGAATCCTTCCTCAAGAAACATAGTTGCATGGCAACAATTCATAAAGTCAAGATAAATCTATACTTATGACATAACTCGATTTACGACAATTCTGATTTTGAATTGCAGACTGCAAGCACAAATATTAGTAAAATTAATGAAATTATAAATTTTATTAACAGTACTGTCAATAATTTTGAAATTATTAGCGAACTCCACTGTTTCAGAACAAAAGCGGTTAACAACTACGTCACACAATATTTAAAAAAAAATACGGTTTAACGAATAACAATAAAGAATTTTTAGAACTACAGATCGCTTTCAATTTGGATGAAGATTCATATAAATTTTTTAAATAGTAGACGATACCATTACTTAAAAAAAATAAAAACTAATAATCCAAGGTAGAAAAATAACTAGTAAGAGATGAAATTATTGCGTCATAGAGGATAATAATTCTAAACATCATCCAAGTTCGGCAAAAATTTCTTCGCGCAGAACATTCAGCATAAAAATAAAATATAAAACTGAAGGTAGGCAAATACTTTTTAACAGAATGATGGTGTATAGAGAGTGTCTCAAAAATACTGTAAAAAAATTAATGGGCATATAGTACTAATTAAAATGAGTAAAAAAGCTTAATCAACATGGGTCCGATCTTCCATAGTTTGCGAGATTTGAGGCAGTGAAAAATGATTTTTTACTGGGTTTACGTCTGCTATTTCAAGAGTTACGACTTTGATTAAATGAGATTTTTTGTTTACCTTTCAGAGGTCATCTTAGATGTGCTTTTGTTTTTTTAAAAAAAATTCGCTTTTCTCGGAAATGGTTGAAGATCAGTCCTTTGTTGATTAAGCTTTTTTACTTATTTTGGTCAGTACTATATGCCTTTAAATTTTTTACAGTATTTTTGAAACAGCCTGTATATATTTCTCATCTTTGTTGTGTTCGGTACGAATAAAGAATCATGTTAAATACATGTCCAAATAAATAAAACAATAATTCAGATCTTCTTGGATGTAGTCAAATAAGATGTTTGAAATGAATGAAGATAAATAGCATGAGTTATAAAGCTTGCTAGCACCAACATCAAACTGAGCTACACGTCCGCAAAAAGTCCAAAACCTACAAACATTTCAATCATATTAAGAGATAAATGATTACTAATTCCGTAACAAGTCTTCGGACAAGGAAGCTCCGTCTCTGCTCATTCATATATTAATAAATCTCCATTTTTTGTTGGCATCCTATGGGCATTTCCTTGTACGAAGCTAGAAATGAACGTGTTGTTCCAAATGTAGAAACAATAGCAGCATAATGGATACACATTTATCAACGAATCGAGCTGTCAACAACGACAAAAATCATTGCTGTGTTCTAACAAGATCTTTCACTAGAAGTGAGGAACGCGCTGTCAAAATGTTCATTCATCACCGTTAGAGAATATTAGAAACAAACAATACTAATTCCGAGAAATAGAAGCCTCATAGAAATTAATAAACAAAGGAAGAAAGTTGTTATTGTTAAGATGCACATTGTGCAAATTAGTTTCTTAATAGAAATTTTATAGTTTTGCAATGACTAACAATATACCACAGCAACGATTGCACAATAAAAATGACAGTAAATTATAATAAAATAACGGATGTTTTATAATATTGAGTTCCCTATTCATTAAGCATAGTAATACATTTAAAATGGATTGCAATAGATTTAGGTAAAAAAAAATAGGTAAAGTCCAGGCCACAAGTATTTTTTTTATCAGAACATTTCAGAACTAATAATTTTGTGATCTGTGGTATCACTATAATAATTATTTGATTAACTCTGAAAAAGTTACCACCTCCTAAAAAGGACAATTTGATATTTTGACAGAAAGTTATAAGATTTACAAATAAATAATAAATTCTACTTCTAAAGAATCAAAAAATAAATGGAGCAAATTCTCACAGAATCTTAGTTTTAGAGATATTTGCATTGAATGATACAAGAAAGTTATTGTATTCTACAAGAATTTCTATTTTTAAAAATAAATTAGTCTAAAATTTCAAAAATTTATTTTAAAAAATCTGATGTGGCCATTATATAACCTCTCGCCAGATATTTTACCTGGTTGTACGCATAAAACGAAAAATATTTTTAAATACAAATACATATATTCATGTCTCACTACAAAATAATTCTCACATATATTTGCAAAATCTACGGGATATTTTAATATAAATTATGTACAATACATACATTTTCTTTATATTCAATATCATGAAATTTTCTTTTTCTACTTTCCTTTTCTTTTTCTTTATATTCGTCATTTTTTCGCAAATTCCTTTTGTATTCTTTTTTACGTATATTCTTTTGCGTTGTTGACTTTTTTTTATTTTCATAATCTTCATAATGATGTACAAATATTTTTGACAATGGCATACAAATATTTTTGACAGTGACATTTATGTGTCAATTACAAACATTTGAATATCTTTTGTATTTAAAGGTTGTAGACAATGTTAAATTATTAAAGAATACTGGTTGGACTTGCATTGTCTTAATTATTTTTTTTATAGGTGAAACTAAAAGATCATTAGAAATGAGAGTAAAGGAACATAAAATCCATACCAAGAATGGTGAAATATCAAAATCTGGGGCAGCATATCATTCATGGGAGGAAGGGCATCATATGTTGTGGAAAGAAGCAAAAATACTCCACAAGGAAGAACAATGGAGGAGAAGAAAATTTAAAGAAGCAGTTTTTATATTTTCAAATGCAAACAATGTTAGTAAACCAAGCGTTGAAATCAGTAACCTTTGGAAAATGTTATTATGTCATGTCAAATAGAGGACGTCAAAATTTTATTGAATAGTTTTATGAAAGTCTGTATTATACAATTTATATATTTATTATTTATTTTATGTTTTATAATTATATTATTATTATTTTGTAACCTGATGACGACTGTAGATCTGTAGCAGTCTAAACGTTGTTATATTTTAAATATAAAAATAATAAAGACAATGCAAGTCCAAACAGTATTCTTTAATATTATCAAATTATTTTATATGCATTTCTTTATCTCTAAATCTATAGAAGGTATAATAATGAATTTATATTTATCGAATAAAGAATTTAACGTTCTTTAATATAAGTATTTACATAAATTTTCGATAAATAATATTTAGATGATTTTTTTCTTGTAACTACTAATTCCAGTTGTCCAATTGTTACCAAAACTTAATCAACTCTTCCCATTAATGTTAGATGGAGGAATCCGTAGTTAAAAATGTCTTTCGTCCTATAGTATTTAAGAAATCGTGGATCCAACATCCACACATACATCCACGCACTCATCCACACACACATACGGACATCATCGTAAAAATGTTATAATCGGATTCTAGGGACCTTAAAACGTGCTTATTCACTAAAATATGGATATGCGATTTTTAGCATGAATCCAATACCTCTCTTAGCGAAAGGTAGAAATCAGTCATTTTTAACTTGTAACACAAGTTAAATCCACATGCATTGTCATGTTTGGCTGGGAATAATTGATTAATTATGTAATTGGTCCATTATTTATCTCTACGGTTAACAATGATGGATTTATGTACTTTTTGAACAATGATTTCTTGGATTTGATGGAAGAATTACCATTAGAGGTGGACGAAATTCTTGGTTTTAATTAGATGGTTGCCCATCACATTACGCTAGAGTAGAAATCTCGCTAGATATATAAGGGAATTGTTGAATCATCATTATCATAGACGCTGGATTGGTCGGGCAGAACCGGTATTGTAGCGTGGCTTATGGCCAGCGCGCTCCTCTGATTTAGCGATCCTGTACAATGTTGAGTAATTGCATCATTAACGAATCTATGCGATGTCAAGCTTGTTTACATGTTCAAGGTATACATGTATATCATTATTTGGAACAAATTTGTAAAATGGTACTTAATTTAACTTTTTCCTAGTTAATCAAATACAAAGACTGTATATTAATACCACAGATCTCAAAACTATTAGTTTTGAGATGTGCTGATAATTAAAATGTAAGCGAAATCTCAGACAGCAGCGGTCCACCGGGCAATTGCCCAGTGTCCCGGCGGGCCAGCACGGCCCTGGGTAAATGGCATCATAATTTTTATTTTTTCCGTTATTCTTATTCTTCAAGAACCAACCTAATTCTCTTCTTCATTTTTTATAATTTTAATCATTGCGTTAAGGTATTTTTTGCACGATCGGGTTTTTTTAACCTTTACCGATAGGGTTTTGAAGGCAATAAGATTTATTTACAAATTACCGGTAAGTAATGTGGCTCACTTACTGATCAGGAGGCGGAGGCGGTAAGTGTAAGTGATGTGTATATAAAAACATCGATCAAAGCTTAATTTCAAAATGACAATTAATTTTTTTTAATATGTCAAAATAATTTTCAAATCTTATTTATTTTAATTTTGGGCGTTAATAGTGCAAAAAACATAATAAGCATTGCGGTCGGTAAGTGCTCTTCTACCGGTATCGGATGTATTGGAGATCTCGACTTTGTCTCGATCTCCAAAATCATCCTCAACCTATAACTAGTTTTTTTATAATATATTCGGCAAGAATGACTGTAATGTTTGAAAATAACTTACAGTTTATATTAAATAGTTATCAATTATAATAGTATTTGTTATTCAGATTACTGGCACACGTGTTAATCACTTACATTGGTAAAGAATATAAAATGACTCTGTTAACTCTTCAGAATATAGAAAAGAATAGTTTTGTTGTAATAATTATAAATCTTACCTAACAGAATATCATCCGGAAGAAAAGTGTTCACTGTTTGCGTTAATTATCGTTAGTAAGTTTGTTCATTCATAAAGCAATACTTCACACTTTTGTAAAAAGTAATTAATTAATTTTTCTATTTTGGTTCTACTTTCGTTTTTGAGAGACATTTTCGTAATTATTATTTTTCCTTGATTTGCTTCACTAAAATAGCCACAGCTCGGTTCCTTTATGCTACATAGATTTGTGTCAATTGATAGCTGTAGCTCTTAAAGAAAGCACGTCTAACAAACGTCATTATACAAAACCAAATCTTTACCGCACTGACTTCCTTTTCATACGCAGATTCCATCAAAACTCAACTACAACCGCCTTACACTGGCATATAGGAAATAGTCCCTAGATCCAATAAATACTTTATTTTTCTAAAGGACAACACACATGAAAACATATCGATAGACAGACTTAAACTCGCCTTCATACACCCTCAACCAACATCAGAAAACAAAAAAAAAAAAAAACACAAACTTCAATTGCACCACTCGTCAACAAAGAACTGCGGACACGGAAACAACAATTTTATATAATTATATTCTTTCGTTTGTAAAATGTTTATTTTCTTTTCTTCTGGCGGGAGAGTAATATAACGTGCATCCAGATACCCGTGAACGGGAAATATCAAATAGCTTTGGCGATTGTTAAATTTACTTAACGACCAAAAATAAAATAAACATTCAGTAATATTTAGTCACTCAAAGTGTAAGCATTAATAAATAAATTTTACTTTACATTAGTAACGGCCCCTTGTCGTTACAGATTCAATCTTCTCTGGAATAGTAAAAACCGCATCAAAATCAGTCTAGTGGTTCTCAAGATTAGCGCCATCAACCAGACAGATATACACCTATCGAGGACTTTTTTATACTATGCGGTTATGCGGAGATACTTAAGTGGCATGAACTCATTAACGCTGGACTCATATTTGTTAAATGTAGGATTTGAATATTTAACGCTTTTTCATTGCGTGTAGTTCTAATTACCAATTAGGCAAATTAGAATTCTACAAAGTAATATGATAAGGCAATTCGCACATACTCCTACATTATGTACAAATAAATGACTCTTTGCACATGAAGTAACCAAAGAACGATTTTAAAAGCATTACACAGTTTATTATTTCGGTTTTTGAAGATAAATTAAAGTAGCCTAATTTAACTAATGCTAACTAAACGTATTGAACGTTATACGGGGATCAAGCTAGATTACAAAATCAGGTCTGCTGTGGAACACAAAATTTTCTCTATTATTTTAACTGTTGCGGAAGTTAGAATGCAGTGGCGTAACTAAGAGTTCGGGGGCCCGCCCGCAAAATTTTTTGGGGCCCGTTTTTAATTGTAGCATTTATCCTGAAGAACTACATACCACAAGAACTTGTGGAAATTGTGATTAGGCTCACTTTCATCTGAGTTGATATGTTAAGAAGCAAAATAACCAATATTGGAGGCCTGAAAATCCAAGATTAGGCACTTTTACATCCCACCAAAGTCATTGTATGTTGTGGCATTTACTATGAGAATGTGATTGGCCCGTATTTTTTTTTCGAAAATGAAATTGGTGTCACAGTCCAGTGTTGAAAGTTACAGGGAATTGATTCAATGAAACTTGAAAGCGACAAAATATGGTATTAGCAAGATAGATCAGTATCATACTCGTACTGTCTAAATAATACCAATTTTGCGAAAATCATTCTCTTATCGTTATTTAATCCCACGTTTTGGTAATACACATTGGCCGCCAGGTATCTTGATTTTGACAGCCCCAAACTTCTTTTTATGAGGTTACTTTAAAGGAAAATTCTGGATCAGTTGCAGGAAAATATTTGCCAAGAAATCGAAATTCTACCGGCCGAAATGTGATGGAAAATAAAGAGCTTGATTTGACATAACGGATAAGGGGCCCCCTTAGCCAATATTATTTTCGGAAATTGATATTCAAAAAAAAAATAAAGGACTAAATAAATAATTAAATTCAAAATTTCGCATTGGTAACAAAATTATAAATCATGTAAATTGGGGCCTCTCTAGAGCCGGCGGGCGGGCCCTGCGGGCCCGTTAGTTACGCCACTGTTAGAATGTATAGTCGATCTGCTTTTTAAAGTATCGTTGTGAGTAAAAATATCTAATTAACCAAAGATCATTTTCGAATTATGATTTATAATTTGATAGTTTTGATAGGTTTTAAGTTATCGAGAATTTAGTTTGAAAGCATTTGAAAACAAAATTATTTGGGAGATCTTAAGAAGCGGAAGGAAAGAATAGTGAAGAAGTATATTATAGTTCGAACACATTGAAACAAATTTTTTAAAAAATATGAACCAAGTGCCATCTTCTCAATACCTAATGTGCGTGTCCCTGTATACTATGAAAACTATTTTCTTCCTAGACATAAAATTATTTTCGGTAAAAATCTTTTACAAATTAGCACTTAGAACCTTTCTGAAATCACTAGACATTTTCATAGAAATCTGTACATTTCTGCGAACGGGTATAAATAAACCAATTATTCAGTGTTCTCCCTGTGTAAGAAGCGTCGAATCATCGCATTTGGCGCTAAGCGTCGTAGTCACGCAACGGCTGTCGCGGCCGCCCTCGATGTCCATCTCGTTAATTAAAACCGCATTACTGGGGGTCGAACGGGGGCGGATGACGTTAGCACAGCTAACATTCAGGCCAGGTGATAACGTGAGGGTGGGACACAAGCGTCGGGGAAGTTTTTTTAAAAGTGGTGAAGAGTGTAAAATATTAAATAAGCAAAAATAAATTGGTATAATTTTCGTTATAATAGTAAACTTGTATGTAAATGAAGTTAGTAAATGAGATGTTTTATTTTGTTTTACAGCAACTGATAGTTCAATGCGAAAAAAGTCTTATAAAATGAGTCCTTTATACTATTTTTTTTATATTTTGCGTCTTTTATATACTAAAGTATTTTTAAAAAACTGCTGTATTAAACCAAGTTGATTTAGTATAATCTTAAAGTTTGTAGTTGATAACATTGGATTGCCATTTATTCAATTAGGTATCGGAAAGAATATAAAAAGGAATTTTTACTACTTCTATACTTCATACCTATTATGTATGTGTAACTTGAATATTGAATAGCACTCATTAAGATACAGATTATCATTATGATACAGATTTTCGTTTCATTTCGATACATATTATCATTATGATACAGATGAATTTTATAATCTATTTATTGGTTTATAGTTTATTTTTTAATTATTTTGAATAGTCGTAGAAAAAATAGCGTATACAACTCATATATAATGACTATTAATACACTCGTTGCATAATATTTGATTTATTATTAAATTAGAATTTTGGAAAGCAACAATTAGAAAATGACTAGCGAATGAAAGTTGACGTTTAAATTATATTATAGATGTGGTTTCTTTTGAAACCCTAGAGAAGAAGAGAATTCTACGAAATATTCAGGACTAGGAAAGCACAAAAATACATTACTTTGTCTGGCTGAAAATAAATGGCCGACTAGAGTAAATGAATATCAAAACAGGGGTGCGTTTAAAATATTTTAAACATTTTTCGTTTATGTCGATTATAATAAAATACTGTTGCTAATGTCACTTTAAATGTCTCCTCGTATTGAGTACAATTCTAATCTTCTGTAACGGAATACATAAGGGTCAGTTTTCTTTCAAATCAAATATAGGAAAATGTTTTCAAAAGAAACCATATCTATTAAATAATCTGAATATCAACTTTTATTCGCTAGTCATACCTATTGAAAACGTACTTTTTCATAATCGGCTAGCCAGCACAATACCCCTCGCCAATTGCATTTTATGTTACAAAAAGTATTCTATTTAACATTTCTATTAAAACATTTATAATATCCTATCTCTATTTCTACAGAAGATGTAGAGTAATTTGGCTAATAATACAAAAACACTTATTTTTAAACATTTAGTAATAAATTAATAATACATGTTTTAAAAAAACATGTTAGTAGGACATATTATAAAATATAATTTCGTGATAATTTGTCGGTTTAGGTTATTCTTCAAGTACCTAAGAATTAATTCAGAAATAGAGAAATTTTTCCACTGTGGTGATGTACAGACGTATACACATTATCTCGTATGCATATAAAAAATATTGAAACATAAATAAAAATTGTAACAGGAAAAGAAGAAATTCTTGCAGTATGTTTTACATACTGGTTAAAGAAGAAAACGGTAATATGACAATTTAATTAGTATTTCTACCGACAAATAGTAGTCAAGAAGACATCTTTCAAAGCGGCAGATTTAAACTTTACGGCATACTAACACATCATTTGCATTTAGTTTTTTCGCGAAGAACAAATGCAAAATTAAATCCCATTAGGCGAGAGTCTGCGTCTCCGTTAAGTAGTAAAGTTTCGGTCCTTCTGATGTTTGATAAAATAACAGCTAAGTGTTAATTAACTGCGGGTCCATTACAATTTAATTAGGAAAATAATGAATCGCATAGTTAAGTGAAGAGAATACCTATCTGCACATAAATTCTTATTGATCGCATGAAATTCGTTAAATTTACGAGCGGCACATTAAATTTTCTATGGTAATTTAACGGGACAATGTTTTATTTTAACTGGCCTGCAGGTGATTTCACATCATCGTTAGGTTCCCGTTAGTGTTAGTGACGTCACTATCGACATCGACCGGGAAGCTTCGTGTTGGGCTTCATTTGTTGGAAGAAGCTGATGATTGCAGCCTACTGAGGTTATTAATTTCAATTAACCTGAAGCTCACTTCATGCCGGTTAAATTTTAAAGTAATGAATGAATTTATCTTCCTCATAAGGTACGGTAATTCATCATAAAATGTGTGATTCATTCGTTATGACATATAAAATACACATGTAATGCAGATAACTTCATAAGGATAATTATTCTTTTTATGGATATTATGCTAATTTAATGGACAGCTTTCTAGAGAAATGTTCTGTGTATATTTTGAACAATACTGTGTAATTGTTCCAATAATACTGTACAAAATATTGAATAGCAACAATTTCTGAAGGAGTAATCTTTTTCATTAAAATACACTGCTCAAAAAATTAGGGGAACACTTTTTTTAAATGAACTTTTTAGCTTTAGGGGCCTATTCTGTAACTCAGTGGTTAATTTTTAACCATTGGTTAAATTTTTTAACCAATCAAGTATGTTGACATATAACAAAAAGAGGGATTTTTAGTTGTCAAATCAATATCTATTGGATAAAAATTTTAACCAGTGGTTAAAAATTAACCACCGAGTTACAGAATAGAGCCCTTAGGCAAATTAATTTAGGTATGGTCCAACGGTATATGTTTATATTAATACCTATTTGTGTATTAAGAGTGCAAAATGGGACATTGTCGATCGAGAAGTTGTTGCTGCGCGACGTATGAGCGCGGCATTCTCTCGAAATCGACAATGTCCATTTGCGCTCGAAACACACACAAGATTTTTTCTACAGTCCTGCACCTTAACAAAAAATAATAAAATGTACACTTTGTACTTACAGTACTAATCGATAGTTTTGCAGTGAAGATACGAACTTAATCAAATATGACTTCAAGATATTGTCTTGGCTTTCGTTTTCTCAAAAAATTAATGCCAATTTTGTAATGAATATTATAAGTTTTTTGTATAATTTATTTGTTTCAAGTACAATAAACTAGTGCAGTGAAAAAGGGGATGTCCATTGGGAGAGTTCACGCCAAACTTTTGCAGGTGGCAGCACAACTGTTCACACAATTTATTTTATATTTAATTTTGATTTATCGTCATTTTCCATTCTTCTTGAGCTATTGCTTCAATCTAATCTAAACATTTTATACTTTCGCTTTGTAAATGAATGCCCTATTTTATTTTCACAGCAGTGCGGCATTTTGTTTGGTTATGTAATATACCGACAGAGCAGTTATATGTCAGAATGATTTGTGAAGGTGGTAAATGTAAATGTAAGTACAGTGCCATTAGTTCCTGACTAAACGCATGAGCGGCAAAGTGACATTTTGCGTTGACAAAAGAGAGCGCAAATGGATACTTTTATATAGACTGTAGAAAAACAATTTTATAGTCTGTTATTTCCAAGTTACACTTAAAAATGTAAGTAGATATCACAAAATAAAGTGAAAACGAGTGCCAAAGTATCGATGAGAGTCGGGTTTTCTGTAGATGGGCGAGGTTTAATACCGTGTATGTCCTCCACGAGCACGAATCACTTGCTCACACTTGCGTGTTATGCATCACACTAGTCTGCGATTCCTGAGGTATTCTTTCCCATTCCTTAATCTGGACTTGTGTCAGTTTGTGGTGAATAGGGCGCTTGTGAACGCGTCGCTCAAGCTGATCCCAAACGTGTTCAATAGGAATCAGGTTAGGACTTAATGCTGGCCAGTCCAGATACAAAATCCAAGCTCTTGGGGAAAAATTTGGTGATGCCGGCAGTATGTGGCTTTGCATTGTCCTGCATTAGAATTAAATTGGGACCGACACCATACGGTCCTCGAAGACATTTTCAATGTAATTCATTGCATTTAGTCTTTGAGGAACCACAACAAGTTCAGTTCTGTTGTCTATACCGATTCCAGCCCAAATCATCACGGATTCAGGACCAAATCTATCCACTTCCTGTATAGTAGAGGCTGAGTAGCGTTCTCCAGGACGTCTATATACACGTACATGACCATCGCAACGTGTTAAAATAAAATCTGGATTCATCTGTAAACAGTACAGGCCTCCAGTGACGAAGTTCTAAAACTTTGTGGTCCCGAGCAAATCTCATTCGCGCTGCAGGTCTTCCAGGTTTCAAATTTGCTTCTTCTAATCCGTTTCTAAGGGTCTGGTCAGAAATTTATATACAGCGTGCTCGTCTCAGGTTATTTACGATGTCTCGTGCTACACTTATGGAGAGAGGAAAGAGCAAGTAATCGGTCTTGAGTTTGTGTAGATTTTCGTTTTTGACCTGGCCCAACCCACTCGACATATTGTCCAGTCTCCCAAAACCGATTCCACAAACGCTGGATAACAGAAGGGCAACACGAAGGTTCCTGCTAACTTATCGTAGAATGGCAGTTTTAAATAAGGGCGATAGCACGAGCGACTTACACTTAACTAAGATGCCTCATTTTACTTCTAACTAACAAATATTGACAAGTGAATTCATTTATCAGCATATTTGAACAATTTTTGCCTCCCGCTACCCTGAGTAAGGGAGATATATAGGGATCGCGCTAAAAATCGCATATCGAGATTTTGGTTAATGACCACGTATTAAGGTCACTAGAAGCCGATTTTAATGTTTTCATGATGATGTCTGTGTGTATGTGTGAATCCTCCGCTCTAACTCAAATACCATTATTCGGAAAATTTTAAAATCTTGTATTTCGACCTGATTCTAATACGGAAAGAACCCATTAGATTTTGGTGTAAATCGGATAATCGGAAATGGCATTTTGCTTGAAGCTCAAAATAGTTTTTCTTCGAAAAATACTTTTAAATGTTATTTTTTCGAGATTGATGTTATAAAAATGAAAGATTATTAAATTTTCTACAGGATTGCATTAAGCTTTTTCTATATATTTTATGGATAAATTTATAAAATTATCTATAATTTAAATCCCGGAGTCTACGCTTTAAACAAACAGCATACACAACTCTTTGGTTACACAGTTCATATCTCAAATGTATGTAACTAACAGATAAATGTCACTGTTAAAGAACTAATCATTTCAAATTAATAATAGTACCTAACGTTTTAAAAAGAAAATAGCAAATAGAACCATAGTTATATGTAATGGAACTTAATACAGTTTCCAGCATAAGTAAATATTAAAAAAAAAAAAATGTTTGGGCAGGTCTTTCACATTCTGAGAATAACTTACAAATATTTCCGAGACCCCCGACGCATTAGAAATTGTTAACATAACGCAAACCTATAATATAAAAAATTACAGAGTTTGAAAAAGTGTTCTCCTAATTTTTTGAGCAGTGTATATTTCTTAATTCTTTTAGTTGTTATTCGTTACTTTTGCAATCTCAAGGATGTTCACTAACGATATAAAGAGAATGAACAATTATTGCATATTATTCTATTATAGATTTCCTTCCATATTTCTCGTCGTTCACCTTGCTTATTTTCTTTGTATGCTAGTAATTTAATTAAGCAAAGTAGTTCTCTTCAAACGTAGCTTGGAAAGCAATTATTCTTCTGGTAGAAAATAAAAAGTAACTCCCGACATAAACTAGAAATGATGCATTACTAAACAAGTTGAAATGAGCTATTATAACATAACGTTTTAAATTTATGATAACACGGAGCATAAAAGCGTAACGCACATAAATATACCGTGGGTATATTATACTTCAACGCTAGAGGGAAACACTGAGTGTCTGTATGCAAGGCGGGCGGTCAGCAGCCATTCTTCTTACAAGACGCGTGCCTCAAAGATAATCTACTTTATATGAGCAATGAGGGAAATAAACACACAAGATTGTCAAGATATTATCAATGATATTTGAGGGGAAATTCTGCAATGTAACTGCAGTTTCTTCCAAAGATAAACATACTAGTAACTAGGTACATCTTAAAGTTAGTATCACATTCATACTTATATGTTTCGCTAAATTGTTATCCGTTTATACATACGCAAGTAATATCTGTTCAAGATTAAAACATTCGTATATCATATATGGTGAGTTGCAGAAAACGTTGTTATCTGATGATATATTAAATGACCTTAGTACCCATGGGTAGGTAGGTATCAAAAATACATTGAAATATAAGCCTTGTCAAAGTTAGCAACGATTAAAGTTAACAATGTTTTATGCGACAGGGCCATAATCATAATAACTTTGATTTTTTGAGTCGGTTACAATTCTTAACTATAAAATTTTAAAAGTTAATTTTTTTTCGCATATTTTAGTTTAGTTTATTTAGAATATTTGTTCATATAGGAAGTTTAGTTTACTTCCTAAATTTAGTTTTATTTAAGGCAGTGCCTTAACATAACCTAACCTAACACACAAGTTGCGGGCATGAGTTTTATGCAATAGGTTAGGTTATATTTGGAAAAATAGGCCTTTTCAATTTAACGGCTATCTCTTTCTATTGCTGCAAATAGTAAGTAAAATGGCTCCAACAATTGCCCGTTGTGCTGTCAAACGAAACGTCAAAAATATTGCAGTCATTAAAATACCTGTATTCTCGGTGAAAATTTGCATCGTTAGACATTTTAGCTCCAATAAAAGCTTTTGTAATTCTTTCCGAGAAGTTTTTTAAAGTTGTCAGAGATTTTTCTTACATTTTTTGTCTAAATTTTTTAGAAACAAACGTCATAGATCTCAATTGTTCTTACTATGCGCAGATCCCCATTACGCATATCTTTTATCTCGATGTACATAAAAACGCAAATAAAAATACTTCGTGTGCGTAATTTAGTGTACTTCTTTTTCAATTTCGATAAAAATAATTCCATAAGAGCCTAGTAAAATACTAGTTTCGAAGAAACTTCTACTATTCTCATGTGAACATGCGATATGTTGATGCTATAAGTTTCTCCAAAACTTCTTCTTTTGGAAACAAATATGGCTAAAAGTTTCTCCGTATGCATTAGGCATAACGCTGCTTTAATTTTCTTTTGTAAGAACCTTCGCAGAAACCGTATAACTCATTTAATTTGAACCAAACGTGGTAAATAAAAAGAGGAAAATTTTTGAAACTTGATAGCAAAAAGTGATTGACACTTGTTATTTTCACGGCTAGGTAGATTACATCTCTCGTCTTCTGTTCAAATAATTACTTATGGCTAGTTTTACGACGGGTAAATTTACTTCCAAAGTAATAGTATATTAATCAATGAGCATGTAATGTATGCTATTACTCAAGGGAATGAAGTTTGTGTCACGAGCAAATGCGAATGACAATTGTCAAATAATAACATGTCAATAACATATTTGTATTGAAAAATAAGTAAAATTTGTTCACTGACAAATGCAATTTTTTTTTGCTAGTTATCGTTGTTATAATAAAATTATGAAGTGATTTGACATTTAATAGAAAATCTTAAAATAGACTATACAGCTACAAGTGGAAATAATTACTTATTAATAGTATATTAAAGAACGTGTTTTATAAGACATGTTTTTTTCGCACGCGTCATAATTTAGAAAACGAGCATTAGCGAGTTTTCTAATTGATAAGTGCGAAAGAAAGTCTTATAAAATGAGTTCTTTATACTATTTTTAATATTTTGCGCCTTCTAATTAACATTTACTTACTCAATTTGTGATTATATTTGTAACCATTTGTAAATTTTCATGTAAATAATCTTCCCTAAATAAAAAAATAATAATTTCGACATTACATTATTAAAATGAATTGCCAATTAACTAAAAATAAATTAGGTAAAAATGGGTTAAAGAAACGTCATCTAGTACCTACCGTCTAAAACAAAAAATGCGTATCGTAATGACTTCATTATGAACGCAAAATATAAAAAAGTAATTTTGTTTGTACTCTGTGAAAGGTAGTATTTGAAATAGGTCTTTTCAATTTAAGGAGATAGCAGATATGCCCAATGGGGATCTGCGCATAGTAAAAACTGGGATCTATGGCGATTGTTTCTAAAAAATATTAGACGTAAAAGGTGAGAATATCTCAGATAAGTTCAAAAATTCTTATCTAAATAAGTTACAAAAGCTTTTATTGAAGTTAAAATGTCTAAGGATGCAAATTTTCACTGAGAATACAGTTATTTTAATGACTGCAATACTTTTAACGTTTCGTTTGACAGCCCAACTGGCAGTTGTTTGCGCCATTTTCTTATTATTTGCAGCGATAGAAAGAGATAGCCGTTAAATTGAAAAGGTCCATGGGAACAAGTATATTTATATTACAAGTGAAAAAATAAAAAGAAATTTCTACTTTCATACTTTTTGTATTTCATCTCAATTAACACTAATAAATACAGGTTAGTACTTTGTAAAGCTCAAATATATCACCAACTGGCTAGAGGATTTGAACTTAATGTAATTTTTAAATGTGTTATCCCTTATATGGTTGTACTGCTGGTATAAATCCTCCTCCTAATATATTCATTTCCATGTTCGTGGTTGATGGTGTGTGTCAGTTATAAATGTCCCGCATTTTCTCGCCTTCTACTGCACTCGGTAGAGTGTAGAGGCGCGCACTGTGGAAACGCTGAAGCCGCGAGGAATTCACACACGAACGATAAATCAACCTCTGTTTACATATTATTAATGGTTCACTTAACTACACGTACTTATCATTATTATAAGGTCACTTCGCAATAAATACTGAATTCCATACAGTTCGTGTCCCATTTGTTATATTAATCTGTTATATGACATCACCAGACGCGGTTTCCTTACTACGAGTACAATGCAGAACCGTATGAGTGGATATTAGTGTAGAATAATTAAGGAAAAAATCAATAAATAAGATATATGTATTTTTTTTCATATAAAGTACCATTTACTGCAAAAAAAAAATTAAATATTAAACACCACCGGAAGTACCTACGTATGCGGTCCTAGAGTATGTTTCCATGGCGCAGAGACAAAATATAATTAAAGTAAAACATCTTATTGGCATCTGTCCACAGCATCTGTCATATATGTCATTCAAACTGCCAGTTTACTGTATTTAACATTTTAGTTTATTGTGAATCATTAAACGTGTATTCCAAGACTCTCTTTTCGACATTTTTGTTTTGTCACGTTGCCGGTGTGTAAACATTAAGTTTATATAAAATTGGAGTTTATTTATGGTAAGTTTTCTTACGTTAAAATATAATATTCCCAGGGCCGGATACTTTATAACCGGATTTTTATGTGGCGACCGTTTTGAACATGTAGTACTTTTAATTTCGATTTTTAATTACAAGATAATATAAATTTGACTTTTATATTTACTATTAGGCTACTTACATGATATAATTTTAATAAACATTATCAAAACATTTAAATTTCACTTAGTGATACTCCCCTATTGTATATATTATTTTGGGTGTACGTTTGCGCGGACGTTCGATATGCAGGGTTGTCAAAAACCCGGGTTTTTTAGAGATATGCCCAGCCTACTGGGAGTTTTTTTTAAACTCAACCCATTTCTGAGTTTTTTGTTTGTTCTTGTAATACAAGTTAAAAATAATTACAAGAAACACTAGTTTATTACATTTCAATTACAATATAATGTAATACAATTTTTACTAAACTGTACAAGT
Source organism: Harpalus rubripes (assembly GCA_963082715.1). Taxonomy (NCBI): domain Eukaryota; kingdom Metazoa; phylum Arthropoda; class Insecta; order Coleoptera; family Carabidae; genus Harpalus; species Harpalus rubripes. The sequence goes on from OY720452.1 coordinate 57,372,453, forward strand.
TTATTCGTGATATTTTCATGTGTACTTTTCTAGGTTCTAGCGAACTTGTAATAACCAGCTCGCTGCGCCACTTGTGTTTTGGTTTCTGGATGAACATACTATTTAGTACGTAATTGAGTTTCAAATATAATAATTATCATGCCGAAAGTAGAGGGTTCTGGAAAAAAACAGTCACTAGACTGGGCAAATGATGGTAAAGCTAAATGCAAACATTGTGATATACTCGTAGTTCAAAAATAGAAACATTTACAAAACATGAAGTACAAAAAAATAGTGACAAGTGTAAATTCATCATTATGGTCAATACTAATAATGGGTGATTCGGAGGGTGAAATAGAAAAACAACCTAAAAAACTGATGTGGCCAACACATGAGCAATGAGCTTTTGAGTAAAGTATCACTGCCGGTTGATCGTTTGTAAACAAAATCTAATTTGTTGTTCCAAGAAATAGAAAAGTCTGTAATACCAAATTTTAGTTTATATTTTATTATGTTTCTCCTCGAAAATCTGTTAAGAGCTCCAAATTAAGTACCACTTCCGGTTTATCATATAGGTATAGTCAAATATAATGTTGTTTGAAACTATACACGAGTTTTAAATACCAAATTTGAGAAGTTTTGATTCATGTTTTAATATATTTTTTCAAGAAAATCTGTTTATAGCTTCCTATAAAGTAGTACTTCCGGTTTATCAATTTTAGAAAACATGTAGTATGTCGTTCTCATTAATATAAAAGTCTTAAATACCAAATTTGAAAAGTTTTGGATTGTATCAATTTATTTTGCACGAAAATTTGTTCAGAGCTTCAAATAAATTATCACTTCCGGTTTATCAATTTTAGCCAAAATCTAATATGTTGCTTCCCTTTATATAAAAGTCTTAAATACTAAATTTGACAAGATTGGAGAATACCATAATATATTTTTCACAAAAATCTGTTCAGAGCTTCAAGTAAAGTATCACTTTTAGTTTATTAATTTTAGCCAAAATCTAATATGTTGTTCCTCTTGATATAAAAGGCTGAAATAGTAAAATTGAAAAGTTTCGGATTATATTTTAATATAGTTTTTCATTAAAAACTGTTATGGGCTTCAAGTAAACACACACACACACACACACACACACACACACACACACACACACACACACACACATACACACACACACATACACACACACACACACACACACACACACACACAAACACTTACACACATACACACCCAGACATCATCGTAAAAATAGTAAAAACGTGTTGTGGGGACCCTAATTCGTGCTTATTTACTGAAAACTCACCATCGAATTTTTGGCACGATTACATTACCTCCCTTACCTACGGTATGACGGGAGGTAAAAATGTGGCGACCATGCGACGAAGAAACTTTAGTTTGTCGCATAAAGAGTGTTTTATTTATTTTATGTTCCTTGTTCTGTATTTCTTCAAATTTAAGTAAAACATTATTAAATTCCACACAAATATTTAGTGTGCCGAATTTCAAATATTTGTTACAACTGTGTTTTGTTACCCCTCAAAATCATTTATGAAGCCCCCCTCTGCGTAAGTCGATGCATGTAAGTTTGCAAATATCTTGAAACAAACTATACTATTAGTGTTAAAATTGTAATTAAGATAATAACAAGAATAAAACATGGATTACACCATGAAAACAAGTTCAAAAAAGATTACCTATTTTATCAATAATTGTGGAAAAAGAGATTACATGTTATGTTGAACTGAGGTTAAAATGGAACTCATATATTAAAATATAATTTCATTCTAATTTCTAATACAGTCCTGCATAACAATCACTGCAGAAGTTTCATCAGAGTTACAGTGAAGTCTTTAGCTGTAAACACGAAGCGAAACCTACGCTCGCGTCTTAGATTTATCTATTATTTATTAATGATTCTTTAATTACGGTCATTGTCGTTTCCATCCAGTAATCTGTTATGAGTCCGTGGCTCGACCCAGCATTCAAATCATCATTACAGTACAATACTATATGAGTATAGTAGGGTGACTAGTAGAAACTGTGCGATCGTTTAGGCGCTATTAGGCTTGCGGACAGAAGTGAATGCATGTGTAGATGACGCTGTGGTCAACATGCAATGTGCGTGAAATTAGCCGCACGTGGGGGCTGTTATAGCGTGAGGATGTTAAGTAATACAAATGGGGAGATAGAAATCACCTGTCCACAATAATGAAAAATCAATTTTAATATGCATTTTACACAGTTCGTAACGAGTTTAGACGGACCCTACATAAATTCGTCATTTTATTACCTTTTAACTAATTAAAATTTAAAGATGTACAGCATATAATGGGGTGCTCGACCATAATAACAAATTAGAACATGTATCGTTTATAATAAAACTAGACCTTAAAACTGTATGAGAGACTATCACATTTAGAAAATAAATATTAGTTTAACATATTTGAGTTTCTAATGCCCTTAACATCTACTTTATTTAAATTTCTTACTACTTTGAAGCCTTCTGCTATCATCTATTTTCGAAAACTGAAATCCATTTTTAAGTAAATGAATTCAGAAAATAACGAAAGCAAACTATAACAATAATAAATAAAAATAAATAAATAAATATATCATCACGGCGTATTACCCATTGCTGGGTGTGCCAATCTGCTTTATACCCAGATATCGGTAATGATGATGACATATTTGTACCGTGCGGGCGTTTACCAGGCGTCACCTCACGGGCACTCATTGCTAGCGTGGAGAGTGCACCACAGGGGTCAATTTTGTGCTATTTAAAATTCGAAATATTTGGCATCGGTCGGGATCGAACCCGGTTCCCCAGATTCTCGACCAGACACTTAGATACGCGGCCACGAGACTCCACAACCATATAATAATTCTTTGAATTTATGTTGAATGACAAATTTATTTTAAACAGACGTATGTATATATTGAAATAGATCAATTTTTGTTAACTCCAATGTTTGAGAACAAAATAAATATTAAATTTCATCAAAATTTTGACACGATTAAAGATAAAAAATATTACACATTTTATACGTGTCAAAATTTTAGATGAAAAAATCTGGTGTGGCCATCAAAATACCTCCCGCCATTTACAGCCCGAGTCATATAAAGTATTAAGTTAATCCTTATTTTTGGCTCGATTTTTGGATTAGCGAATTTTACTATAACTTTGACAGTTTTTTTTCTTAAAATATATTCTAATCTAATCCATGTAACTACCTTTTCTTAAAGCCCTCAACAGGATTAAATCCTAATTACAGAGTGGGTTCACATTCACACACATCTATGCCTTAGTGGGATTCAAACCTAGAGCCCCGAGGGCACTCATGACATGAGGCGTTACTCTAACCATTGAGCCACCGGAGCTATAATAAAATGAAGATTTAATTTTAAATACCGAGATAGAATAGAATTCACTAATCCAAAAATGAGGAGTAGCTTAAACATTTTTGTGAATCGTTAATTTTTATGAATCTAAATACATACTTTACATATTTACTTATGCTGGATACTGTATTGAATTCCTTTTCTAATGTTCTATTTACTTCTTTCTTTTTAAAACGTTACTAATATTACTTTGAAATGATTAGTTCTTTGATAGTGACATTTATCTGTCAGTTAGATACATTTGAATAACTGCGTTTTGTTTGTTGAAAGCGCAGGCTCTAGGATTTAAATTATAGATAATTTTATAAATATATCAATAAAATATATAGAAAAAGTATTTATGCAAATTTATAGTAAATTTAATAATCTTTAATTTTTATAGTAACATTAATCTCGAAAAAATAACATTTAAAGGTATTTTTCGAAGAAAAACTATTTTGAGCTTTCAGTAAAGTGCCATTTCCGGTTATCCGAATTTCACCAAAATCTAATGGGCTCTTTCCAATACAGAAAAAGTTCGAAATACCAGGTTTCAAAATTTTCTGAATGATAGTATTTGAGTTAAGAGTGGAGGATCCACACATACACACAGACATCATCGTGAAAATGTTAAAATTGGATTCTAGGCACCTTAAAACGTGGTTATTTACCAAAATCTCGATATGCGATAAATACAAAATTATTCATAAGAGTGGCAGCTTTCGTTGCAGTTTATTTCATTACTTACAGATTTACAGACCTGTAAGGCTTACAGATTTGTTCAGAATCGCGAACTACTCATCGGCAAAAATCATCTAATACATGACACATAGGAGAATTTCATGCTGAATTCAAATTTTCAAACCACGTTAACGAATCTTTAACCGGGTCATAGTAGTGGATGAATTTGTAGAAAAGCGTTAAAATATTATTTAAAAATCATCAATAATTTACTTCTTTCGATGTTACGACGATTGTAAACTGTTATAAATAGTAAAATCTATTATACTAAGTATTAAATATCTAATATTGTTTATTTTTTGAGTAATTAAAAGTTCTATCATAAATTTATTTTGGTTAACTATTTTTTAACATATCTCTTTGAGAGTGCGTCCTATGTAAAAAATGTAAGAACCCTTTTACGTACAAAAATACGATTTTCAAGAAAATAGCCAAAAACTCGTTTTTTTGCACCTTTGATCCAAGATAGCGGCAAAATCCGAGGTCTTAAGAGGATGCGAAATTAATATGTCTTTTTGGAGGTCCCAATAAAGATAACAAAATTTACTCCAGCTTGCCATAAATTATTTCCACAATAAACCCTTTGCCGACTGGCCTAAAGGTACATTCACAAATGAAAATTAGGTTTATGGTTTATGTTTAGGTTTAAGTATGTCATTCTTAATGTAAGTTTAAATTAACTGTAATTTAGTTATGGTATGTACAGACATCTATGTATATGCTTCAAAAACAAGATTAAAATATCGGTAGAGTAGTACTTAACAAATATCCGTGCGCCGTGAAACTGTCATTCGCTTGGCATTATTGGTTATATTTCAGCAATTAAGTTTTGGCAGTCTCCATGTTCTTCTTGCATTTGTTTAAAAAGCCAAATCCACCAAGTGAATATTAAATAAAGATGGGTGTATATATCTATATCGTTTCAGGCTCGTTTTCATTGGTGAAGTTTGTGACGTCAAACTAAATCTAAATCATACACCTAAAGTTTGGACCTTGCAATATTTAGCTTTATGATTTGGATTTAGAGACACTAAATTCTGAAGAGTGAATGGAATCATTACATAATATGCGGCCAAAGTCTTTAAATCGAAAGTATAAACCATAAATGTAAACCTAATTTTCATTTGTGGATGTACCGTAAGAGTCATAACATTCAGTTTAGTTCAATTCAGTTTTACATACTGCGGTGATGTATTTATAATATATTCTGTGTATATGAAGGTAATTGTTCCTTTTAAGCTGTTAATTGTTGGGATGCAAATGAAGCGAATACAGTAGATCTCTTTGGTCCGGGGTCAATCGTTCATCCTGTCAACAGAGTACCGCGCGGCTGTTGGCTCGGTGGTCCTGCGGCGTACACGGCTCCGGTGCTCGACTTTTCATTCATAAATCAACCCAACCATATGTTATACATACTACCATATAAGAAGACGAACGCATTAAATATATGATGAGAAAAGTACCTACTTAATAAATTAAATAGTGAATACGATGGGTAGATACTTAGAAGATTAATCATTAATTGGTGATGTGGTGCCATTTGTGATGCCACCAAACTAAAAAATTTGTGCACCTGGAGTGGATATGAACCAATTTTATTGTTGTTCCTTGTAGATTCGTATTAGGTAGTCTACTTGCAGCAGCCGACGTAAGAGCACGCACAAGTAGTATTTGTTCCAAAGTAAAGGTAGGGGAGACCGGTGTCAGTTGTTACAAAATTTAAATTTTTATTTTTCACGAGTTAACGTTACATTTCGAAATTTTAAAATTACCTATATGAGAACCTATCCACCTTGATGAATAATATTTTGAATTTTAAACTTTTGAAAATGTGACGAATATAAAAGTATGTATAAGGATTTTTAGTCAGGCATTACAATTGCCACCTAACTGGTGTCAATAGTAACAGGGCAAGTGTGAATTGTAACAAATTACAACAATGATGTAATAAGATAAAATAACAGATAAAGGAAGAAATTATTGAAAAAAAAAAACATTTATTTATTACCTCAGAAAATACAAAATTCAGATGACTCAACTATGGACCATTTTGACCAATACCTTTAGTCGCTAACGGAATTGCAGTTTAGATAAACATAAAATAGGTCTTTCTTCGTACAATTTAACGAGTCCGGTTTCCAGATTTTACATTTTCGCCATTGCAACCAATCTCCTGTGCTCAAAGAATATGGGCCAATACATATCAGAGAGTAATCTGCGACTATTACTTTCGGAACTGTTTTTCTTTTCTTTGCTCTTCTTCTTTTATTTTTTCGATAACAGTGGTTTTTTCTTGTAATTTTTATCGTGATCAATACTGTACTTAATTATTAAACACGTTACAATTGACACTGTGACATGTGTTACAACTGACACCGCTTGACTTATTACCTGTATTTACTTTTTTGTCGATTTACAGACATTCTTCAGAAACAGACGCCGTATTTACGCGTATGTACTTGCACTAAATACCAAAGAGCTATGACTCTTTCTGCTTCACTCTGCAAGCGCGTTTTAATCTACTTCAAAAAGATGGCCCTGTTACCTACTCTTGCTACATTTGACACCTGTTACAACTGACACCGGTCTCTCTTACCACATTTTAAACATTTATTCTACAAAAACAGTAAAAAAAATTCTGTTGTGGCCAACAAATGACCTCCCGTCAATTCCATGTTTGAAATAGAAATGAGCTTTTAAGTAAAGTATCAGTTCCGGTTGATCGTTTGTAACAAAATCTGATTTGTTGTTCCAAAAAATAAAAAAGTCTGTAATACCAAATTTTAGATTATATTTTATTATGTTTTTCCTGGAAAGTCTGTTAAGAGCTCCAAATTAAGTACCACTTCCGGTTTATCATATAGGTATAGTCTAAATTTATTCCAACAATTTTGGTTGACATTTGACATTTTAAAACCGCTTGTGAAATAAAATTCTTTAAAACGCTAGCGAAATAATTTTTTAAATAAAACAACAACTTTAATGGTCCGTATCTAAGGAAATAAACATGACTTTATAAGGCAAAATTGAGTAAAAAAATTAAAGTAAATGACTTTTCCAAAGGTGAAATCAACGAGATACAGAGATACCCCATCACCCCGTTGTGTTACATTTCAACCGTGCCACTAGATAACGGTAAAAAAATGTGAGCAAAATATAGAAATTTCCATGCTCCATTTTCCTGGGAAAATCTATATACTCATCGTGGTGCGCATGTGTCGTTGTGAAAACATTTGATTTGAGAACACAAGCGTCGGTCGTCGGGGTCTTGTGTTGGTTGGTTTGTGTTGAAGGCTGCGTTGTACGGCGGAGGATGATTCATGGGGCCGATGGTACACGGAGCAAGGGGCAGGGGTCAGCACGCGGCCTCGCGTCACGCACACGCGACTGACACGAGCGTGACGGGCGCCAGGATGCGCGTGACTAACTTCAGATTAAGTTTCAGAGAGTTCAGAAAGGTGATATATATAATTAAAATACATTCAAAAGATGGAGACACATGGATCATGACGGATCAACTTTAGAATGTTGTTCAATATCAATGTAAGCAGACTGACTACTTAATAAATATGTGTTTGTTTCTTACTAAAACCTACGTACAAAATTTTTAAATCTCTAGCAACCCGCCCGGTATTTAAACGGAAACAATTTTGAATTTACCGCCAAAAAGTTTTGTGAAGGGCCCCATGAGGCTCAGCCCGGTAGGCTAGTCTGCCCTTAAGCAGACCGTGTAATGCATGTGGTTTTAATAAAACGAAGGCATCTCTCAAATTATAAATGCAAATCATATACTGTACTAGTGTTTAAGACATGTTTTATCTACATTGGATGCTTGAGCTGAATAAATAATTTATTTTAATAATTAATAATTTTTACTGCAAATTTGCAATATAAAAATGCTCATACAATAGAGGGCTTTCTTTTAAAGATAGTTAGATGCTGTCTAAGTCTTTTTTTGTAGAACTTTCTATGTTCAATAATAGGGTTTTCCACGATTTTTTGATTTTTTAATATGTTAATATGGAGATAAAAATATTAGACCCATATTTTTTTATTTTGCATATAAATTTATAGAACGGGAGAAAAATTCAAAAGAATTTTGCAATTTGCAATGACGTAATTCCGTGACGTCACAACCCCAGCAAAACCTTGGCCAGTCCCAGCAAGAAAGGAAGCTTGATGAACTATGAGATAGCAACAGTTGTATCAACTGAATTTAGCTACACAATGTAGCGCAGGAAAGTTAAATGTAACCCACACATAACCTGCATTGACTTGCATCCACGTCAACTGGGCGGTTACTCATTCAGCAAGTGTGTGATTTTTATTTGTATGCATTTTTAAGTAAACGCGTAGGTTTAACCACAGTTTTGTTACACACGTGCATTTAACCTCTGAATGTTAACAAAAATAATTCGCGGTAAAAGCCAGGCATGCGGACAAACACCATCATGTGTGACCTCGTTAGGGTTGTGGCATTATTTGGCGACCGTTTTGAACATACGTATTTTTCAATTTAAAAATTCATTTACAAATACTACATAATTTATCATTATTTTTATTTTATATTAATACACTTTATACTAAAATTTATATGCAATACTTATTTCTTCAAAAGTCGTTGGCTTGGAAAATCCTATTCTTCCATACATTGTTTAGATATATCTGTAATAGATTAGGCAGCGTAAGCCAAAAAACCTTCGTACGACCGTATTTCGTCAACTTGCTTTATTAAAATCGTCACTGCTCGGCTTTCTTTTATCATAGATTGTATCGTACACCTAATTCTCATCAAAATTTATTCAGTGGTTCTTGGTATTCATTCAAAAGAATAGGCTAACAGACATTCATAAGTAATAATAATTTTATGGTCGTAATCTGTACAAAACAGTGAATCTTACAGAACTGTAGCCTGTACCTAACTCTCTAAACAGCTGACGAAAACACATGTATGTTTGATGAAATTATACATAACAGCGGCAGTTTCATTGCAAATTTGTTCATTATTTATTTTGAACAGAATGTGATCATAATTTTAAGTTCATCATAAGACATCTTTGGTGGTAGCATCAACAAATTAAGGGTGATTACCGAAGAGTTCACTAATAGAGTTTTAACTGTTTTAATCGATTACGGTTTATTTTAGAGAAAATAACACAAGTTACGAAAAAAAAATTGTCCGCAACTAAGCATTTTTCTCTAGAATAATCCATAAACAATTCCCTGTCAATAGAGTCAACTCCTCGCTAATCTCGCCTTATTAAGAGTTTAAATTTTAATTCTGTTATTGACCTGCTGAAAATAGAAAGATATTTGTCTGTAATCAGAGATACTACCTACAATAAAAATGTGTATAAGAGTTATTATTAAGAGTTATTATTGCGGGTATAATCAAAAGATTGTAGCACGGAGGAATGTTTAAAGCTCGACGCGCAGCGGAGATCTTTAATTTTCCCGAGTGCTATAATCTTGATTATGCTCATAGCACATACAACGTTTTATTTTATTTTGGTTCTCGAAATTCAAGGATTTAATAGGTATATATTCGAAATTGTTGTGCTGGTGTGAATTTTAAGTATGCTGTGATTTCTAGCTATATTGTTTGTTTATAACCAATTTTAATTTAGTGTCAAATGAAAATGGAAGATTAATTATTTAAAAGAAACAGCAGATGAATTTCAGGCTGCACAATACAAGTTGGTTCCATAGAAGTTAAAAGACGTATACGAAAAAAGGATGGAAAAGTATTGCGAGTAGCGCAATTCAAAAAATGTGATTTATCGAATTTATTGTGTTGTCTGACATATATCTATAAACCACGATTTTGACTTCGCTTGGCAACTTTCTAAGCCATCGGGCGATTAAAGCCAAATTGCGCCCGTTTTTGAGGGCGAATAAACAAGTTTCTAATTCCAAAATAATATAAAATAATATAAATGTCATTCCTAAAATTAATTTGAATGTAGTTTAAATCATAATAAGATATAAATATAATACAGTAAAGTATACCTACATATGTAACTAACAACATTTCAAGAAATCATGAAATTAATCTGTCTGTGGAGGGGTCGGGTTCGTGTTTATGCCTCCGGGCGCTGACCTGACCATTGCAAGTCTGCGCGTTGTCTGGCCATCGTAACCTCGTGCCGTTAATTTAGTAATGGCCACTTCGTCTTTTTATCACCCATCACCCTCTCTCAAAACATACACAACACACTAATGTCCCTCACACATACACAAACACATCGTGTTTGAAGAAGTCATTTACTTAAATGAAAAATGTTTTTCGTGTTGCGATTATACGACGGAGCTTCTTTCCGCCTTTTGTTTAAAGTTTACAGTAAAAAGTGCATCACAGAATTAAAATATACAAAGTAAAAGAATAGATACGGTTAGAATTCATTTAAATTTGAAACTACTTTGCAAAGAAACGGATTTCTGTGCTTTCTGATTAGGATTAGAAATCGTATTTTGAAACTACAAATCTATTATTCCATCACACTACCTATCATAAATTGACCAAATAAGACCAAATGGTTTTTTCTTTACAATTAATGTTAGATAGTTTGAATTACAAAGTTGGGGGCGAATCTAAATGCCATTTTTTGGTATGATCCTGAATTCTACTTTCGGTTTCATTTATAGCGATATCATTGTTGATTTTTTAAATAAAATATTTAGTTAGTAAATGATACAAATAATAACTAACATAAATTATCGTAAATTTTTATTAAGAAGAAAAATAATTATTTCTTCCTGAGGATGATCCTCGTAGGATCGAAACGTCGAAGTAAATAATAAATAATTACATGACTGCATTCCAGAATTTATTTTCCTTATATCTAAATCCAGTCAAGAAACTACTTTTCTACACAATTTCTATTAATTTAGCAGACATTTTTTGGTAGCAAAATATGTTTTCTAAAATATTTTGTTTTGATCCAAAATGAAATAATACTTAGTTTTAGCAACAATTCAAGAAATACTGAAAATAATAAACGAATTTAAGTTGTACGGTTGTTAGGTTTTACTAAATAAAATGTCTAAAATAATTTCACAGTAATTTACAATAATAAGCGATATTACCCAATATTGATAAATAATATGAAATTAATATATCGATTTGTGTTAGTGTTATACCTTTCAATTTTTAATCTTTAGTTAGAAATTTAATTTAAAATTACGTTATAATGATGAAAATATTCATTTTAAATAAAAAGTAAAGATTTATTTAATTATTATTACAAATTCTACAATGCCATGATAAATGAATTTTTTAAAATTGGGCCAGCTGAGCTCGGAAATATTTTTTAATTTTCAAAATTTTAAAATTTGTACTTTCATTGTTTGAGGAAGTATTTTGAAGTTAGGTACCTGATTTATCGTTTATTTTTGATTATTTTGAACTGCTAAAGGATTATAATTTTGTTTTTTCTTTATTGTAATTTAGACAGTTCGAATTATTCAAACTTTTTGATTAAAGATAATACATCCTTTATCACCGGTGTTTACTTAATCACGCTAATATTTATTTTACAACTGAGATACTTAAAAATCGTAATTTGTTTTACTTTCCATGGAATATTAAAAATTACTTACTTAAAAATTGTTAAAATTATTTAGCATTTTTCATGAGTTTAAAAAAATATTGACTAATAATTTATTAGTAATTTTTACTTCTGAATAACTTTTTCCCTTATACTTTTACCTTTATTATATACCCAGAGTGATCCAGAATGATTGAAAGTCACGTGACTTGAAAAACTTCTGATTATGATCAAAATTATCTTCCACGGAAAAAAATTAACATCACTTTCCCGGCAATGTCAAATTATTTTACCTATTATACCGACATTTGTAAAAGTCAGCGGCGTTACGTATTTTGAATTTTTAACCATATAGTAAATTAATCTGTAATTTATTCAAATTATTATGTTAGAATGGTGTTTACGGAAGAGCATATGCCAAGTTAATTTTGGAAGCATATTTTCGTAAATAAATTGATTCTAGTCTAAATATCCTGAATACTTATTTTTATCCCCTTTCAAAAATTCACTGTATGTCAATACAATCTGTCAAATGTATTTCATTATTACAACGATGCGGCAACCAAAAAATCAAAACGAGGCGGAACCTTCAATCATTCTGGATCACTTTGTATTTGTAAAGACGAATAAATTCTTTACAAACACGCGGAAATTATTAGACCTATAATATATATGTATAGTACAATTAAATTTATTATTTATGATAGTGATTATTTTGGTGGTTGATGTTATTATTATTATTATTGTTTCGGGTTTGTGCTAACCCACTAAGTGGGAAAAGCGTGATTTTATGTATGTATGTATTTATGCAATAGAAACCATTAAAGGTTTCAAGTATAATTTCGTTTGATACAAACTTGGTATAATTAGATGTTAATATCTTTAAGAAATTCATAATTTTTAGTCTCATACCTGAAAAATTGTGTCTTTATTACACACCTACATAATACAGATATCGTAAAAATATCAGATTTAACGAACCGTATCTTACAATGCAATTTTGAATGATTTCAATACTTTAATTATATGTAGGTAGGCGAGAGTAATTCATTATTCTCCATGATCTAAGTTGCCATAGTAAAGAATACCCTTTGTTTTATGTTGTATTTTTTATAGGGGTTGTATTGTAACTAACAAGGCGTGATAAATGCGTAACACAGTTGAAATGTAGCGTAACCAGAATAATGTAACATATGACCAGGTCTCCTGCCCATGTTCTGGTCTGTTGGTGCTCACTGATAAATAGTTTCATCAGATCATAATCATAGATCAAGGCCTGCTCTGATTAAAACGAAACAAACTTATAAATCAACACCTTTAAAAAATTCTCTTATTATGAAACATATAATTAAGTATGTGACATAGATTAGAAATAGAAAAATGTTAATTTTATTTATTTTTAAGGCCGCATAGCATTTAGGTTTACTTACAGTTCTAGTATTTGATAACATATGGTAATCTTCCATCCAGCTAATCATGGCTGAGCGAGCGTGTTGCTCAACGGGATATTCTGTTAGATTTTTTTCTGAAACTAATACTTGATTTATAAATATAAAACTTTGAGGTGTTTTTCATTTTAATAAGCGAGACATTATTTCTTAAAAAATACAATTGTAAAATGTAGCACGTTTTGACAAAGATATTCCTGATGACATGAAAAATAATTATGTTATCAATTGAATAAATGTGAAAACATTCTTGCATCTGATTGTTGTCCGGCAGACGGGGAACGGCAAATTAATTTTAAACTTGTAATTTTGAATATTTGTCATAGTTCTTGTAAGAAATGGATGCAATCCTAACTTATCTAATAGTTGAGTTTAGTGTCAATTGATCGACTACTACAATGGTACTACGTAAGCATGTGATTATCAAGAAGTACAAGCTTTATTCACAGTTAATATATTTATTTGAAAACTAGTTTTAGAGGACAAGATATGTGAGATAAGTATTTATGAATATGTATATAACAAATTTTCCTATTGAAGCAATTAAGAGGATTGTTAGTTTTCATTGAATATTTTTGGTAGTTTCTAAATATAACCTAACCTAACGTACTAAGCTCGGGCCGTTAAACTGTTTTTTTACGTAGGTAAGTAAAATAAACAAAAAAGTTACATATAAAATAAAAAAATTGTTTCTCTACAAATCTACTATGACACCAGTGTTACAAAGTGACTATAACAATAGCGTTGAAGCAATTTAATTATAAAAATATATTTTTTTTAAATTTCAATTGAATTTTTCTCAATATCTTTGTGCTGCAAGGATATAAAATGTATACATGGTTGAATTCAGAAAAAAATACTCATGGGCTTAAATATATATATATATATATATATATATATATATATATATATATATATATATATATATATATATATAAACGTGTCGTTTTCGACTTCAGTTCACACGTGTTTTTTACAACATTGACTTCTTCGGAGCCTATTTGCTCTGTTTTACAAGTGTTTAGCTTAATTCAATTACTTGTTTTGTGTAAATTCATTCCAAAATTTAAATTTTAATGAACTTAATTTTTCTTCAAGACGTCAATACAGTTCTAATGACTGTTTGGTTTAAAATTTAACCTCACAAAGTAGTAAGTACAGTGCGTATAATTAACATTTTACAAAATTGTAAAATGTTTGTTATTATAAATTTATAGCTGTCCTGAAGAAGGAATAAAGAAATTCCGGAAGCTTGACATGTAACTTTAAAGAGTATCATTTAACATCTTTCCCATCATCCTGACTGCCGTACCCGTAAAAACATTTTTCATCTACTTAACTGTACCGGGCGTAGAAATGAAATGTGGCGCATAGCGATTTGAATGTTATTTTTTTAATACTGCTATATCTCTTCATCTATTCATTTTAGCGCAAAAAGGGTAAGAATATAAGTTGTTCAAAAATTAAAAAGGCATAAAGGCAACTTACATAATCATTCATATTTCACGAGATATTAATTAAATAAAATTAATGTTCTTTTAGAAAATCGTTAGAGTGCTTTGAAAAATGAAACAAGTAAACTAAATAAAATATACATTTTGATATTTGTTGTATAAATTCCGAACAAATTGAGTTTATACCTAAAAGAAATTATACAACAAATAAAAAATGTTAAAATTAAATATTTTATTCAGGTTACTTGTTTCATTTTTCCTGGCACTCTAACAATTTTTCTAAAGAACATTAAATTTTATTTAATTAATATTTTGTGAAATATGAATGATTATGTAAGTAAGTCGCCTTTATAGGATGCCTTTTTAATTTCTGAACAACTTATATTCTCACCTTTTTTGCTCTAAAATATTGCCATCCACCTACTTCTTTTTGGAATTCAAAAACTCAGGTATACTAACTTTTAAAATACTTGAATCTTTTTTAACCTTAATTAAGGCAAGGGTATTACTATAACTGTCTAAACTAGTGCCCAGAGTATGATAAGGAAATAACTGAAAATAGTAATTTACTTTTAATAGAAAATAATGTGAATTTTAATTTAGCTTATGTCTAATCACTAGTTAATTACACCTGGTAATGGTTTTAATTCATTTGGGATTTCAATGCAGCATTTCTTACTCGTATATTCCTGTATAAATTTGACCCTCATCGCTAAGAGCATAGTTATCCTACTTTTTACAATAGCAAATGCTCGACAGAACCTTATTGATTTCCTTGTGTAGTTGATTTGTGTCGGCGTGCATTTACAGTCCCATTTACTTATTTTTAGATCATTACAGAAGAGAATACATTTTCTCAGCACGTGTCCAGAATCAATTTCTTCATTGAGTCTTTCTGTACACGTGTACGAGATTAAATTTAATTGATATGATTTTATTCCGCAAATAACAAGTTTAGCGATACAGAACAGTATAGTACCTATTTCTAGGAAATAGCTGAGCAGTAACATATTAAGGAAATGTGATTTAATCGACCATAAAATAGCCTGTAAATGAAATGCTTACACATAAATCCCGCGGAGAATGTCGGATTTCCTATTACAATTTCTCTTGGGTGTATTTCTGAATTATTTCAGTTACCGCTGTAATATTACAGTGCAGACAGGTGGCGGTGAAATACGATTACAATTGTTTTCAAATGTCAACAAGGGAAATAACAATAATTTAGAAATAGATTAAATTAAATGGTATAAATACGTTTAAATGTCAATTGAATATTTTAAATTAAGTTTGCAGTATCATTGTTATTGACAAATATTATTGCAATATTATTAATGGATCTATTATTGGCGCAGTAGGGGCCACAATTATTGTTTCCTGCGGAGATTTTAACATTGTGGACAATCGTATTTTACCGAGTGACACATGTTTATTTATTTAATTATTAGTAATTTATTATTAAGAATAAAAGCACTTCATTATAAATTTTCAATATAAAATTTAATAAAAAGAGACTATCCCTCAAATAACTCCATTAATTAAATATTTACTAGGGTCATCTGTACTGTTCAAATAACAGAAAATGATTTAAGAACCTTCTTTTTCTGTCTCAAATTTTGACTTACATCATACAATGTAATAAAACACATATTTTTTTGGGGGATTTTGTGACAGATGTGTAAGACTTTCAATCAAGGCTTTTGAAAATAAAATCTTATAATAATAGTATATTAAAGAACGTGTTTTATAAGACGTGTTTTTTTCGCACGCGTCAAAATTTAGAAAACGAGCGTCAGTGAGTTTTCTAATTGACAAGTGCGAAAGAAAGTCTTATAAAATAAGTTCTTTATACTATTTTTTATTTTGCGCCTTCTACAATAACATTTACTTACTCAATTTGTGATTATATTTGTAACCATTTGTACATTTTCTTGTAAATAATCTACCCTAAATAAAAGATAATAATAATTTCGACATATTATTAAAATGAATTGACAATTAACTAAAAATAAATTAGGTAAAAATGGGTTAAAGAAACGACATCTAGTACCAACCGTCTAAAACAAAAAAAAATGCGTATCAAAATGAAGGTCATTACGATACGCAATTGCGTATCGTAATTACTTCATTATGAACGCAAAATATAAAAATAATATAAATGTTCTCATATTTTCATTTACAAATTTTGTGCCCTCATATAGATCTAAAATTTTGCAAATATCAAAATTTATGTTCTCAAAATATTCTTTATAAAAATAAAAATATTTACAATAAAGTTTATAATGGGGTTCTCCACAATAGTAACAAATTAAAACAAGAGTTATTTATATCAAAACTATACTTTGAGAGACGTTTGGGGACCCACCTAGCACTAACTTTAGTTATGCCTAAATGATCGTGGATAATTCGACGAATGCTTGTATCAGAAAGCCCCGTCATTTGAGATATTTTTTTCACCTTCAAAAGTCGGTCGCCTAATACTAGATTTTCAGTAAGGGCAATATTGTCGTCCGTTACCACTTCCGCCGTCCGTCCTGTTCTGACGTCATCTTCCCAGGATTCCTGCTCAAATCGAAACAGTTTCGACCAATCTTTTACCACAGAATAAGAAGGTGAATTTTTCCCATAAACTCCATCCAGCCGATTTTTAATACTTTGAGGAGAAAGGCCTTCTCGGGTAAAGAATTTGATAACAGCTCGATACTCATTTTTCGTAACTTCAAACGTTGTGATAAACGAGTGGCAGTTATTAGAAAAATAAATTACTTCAAATTAATTTTTGTTTTTTCCCAGACTTCAACTGAGGTGTTATCAACATATTGACTTGCTGTAATACTTGGATCTATATCAGGCCGGAAATGTCTGGCGCTGCCCTCGTATGTATTTGACAGATTGTACTAGCAAAAAAGTGCGCACTGAGTAAGTTCAGTAAACTCAGTTAGTGCGTAATGAGCACAACAACTGAGTTTTTTATACTCGTATCTAAAACTTTTTTAAAGATTTTTAATGGAAAAGTGAGTAAAAGCGACGAATGTCGAATTTTGATTTATAGAGTAAGGTCATAAATCATCTCTATTTGTTGATTTCAGCTTATACTAATTTTAGTACACAACAATTTTTCGCACAAAGCACTTCGAGAGGAAGATAATTTATTTTTATTGGAATGGTTTTGTTAAACGTTTTTCTAACGGAACACATATACCAAGATTTCTTTTAATTACAGCTTGTTGTAATTTATTATCTTTCTTAATCTGACAGCATTGCTCAAATAAGTTCTCCTTCAATGACTCATTCGTAATAAATCAACATATTAAACAAATTCAAATCTGAAATGACAGTTAATTACAACGTACGTATTCATAACTATAACCTTAGTAGGTACGAAGAATAGAAATCTACAGGACTTCTAGCCTAACTGTAATAAAGCTCATATACGCATGTCCTACTTTCTTATTAGTAATAAGTACCTATTATAAAAAAATGTTTTACTATTTACTTCGTATTTCATAGAGCTTAAATTTTGTATCTTTTTGCTCAAGTGAATATTCTGAAAAATTTAT
Organism: Harpalus rubripes; assembly: GCA_963082715.1. Lineage (NCBI taxonomy): Eukaryota > Metazoa > Arthropoda > Insecta > Coleoptera > Carabidae > Harpalus > Harpalus rubripes. The sequence goes on from OY720452.1 coordinate 57,390,575, forward strand.
TATTTTGGTGTTTTTTATAAAAAATAAATAAATCATCATGCCTTATTACCCATTTTTGAGTGTGCCAATCTGTTTTTTACTTCCCGCTACCCTTGGTAAGGGAGGTATAGGGATCGTGCTAAAAATCGCATTTCGAGATTTTGGTAAATGACCACGTTTTAAGGTCCCTAGAATACAATTTTAACATTTTCACGATGATGTCTGTGTATATGTCTGTGTGTATGTGTGTGTATATGTGTGTATGTATGCGTCTGTGTGTGTGGATCCTGTTTTAACTCAAATACCATCATTCAAAAAGTTTTGAAACCTTGTATTTATACCTTATCTAATATGGAAAGAAGCCATTAGATTTTGGTGTAAATCAGATAACCGGAAATGGTACTTTACTTGAAGCTCAAAATAGTTTTTCTCCGAAAAAAACCTTTAAATGTTATTTTTTCGAGATTTATGTTATTATAAAAATTAAAGATTATTAAATTTTCTATTGGTTTGCATTAATACTTTTTCTATACATTTTATGGATAAACAACTACCTCAAATGCATGTAACTGACAGATAAATGTCACTGTCAAAGAACTAATCATTTCAAATTAATAATAGTAACGTTTTGAAAAAAAAATAGTAAATAGAATCATAGTTATATGGAATGGAGTTTTTAGTATAACTAAATATGTAAGTATGTATATTTAAATCAATGAAAATTAAATAGCGGGAGGTGTTGTGTTGGCCACATCAGATTTTTATAATAAGAATTTAGAATTGACGATATATATGTTGAAGGCGTCACCTCACGGGCTTTCAATGTTATCGTGAAGAGAGCACCACCGGGATTACCGTGGTGATATTTGAAAAAATATGTTTCAAGTTTGACGTCGGTCGAAATGGAACCTGGACCGTCCGATTCACAATACAATAACTACTTTCAATAATTTAATAATAACTTGTATAAATATTTCTTCACTGAAAAATTAACATTGTAAAAGATTCAACTTAATATTAATAACACAGATATATTATTAAGTGACTGACAAAAAGCTCGAATAATTCTGTCTAAAATTTCAAAGGAAGCAAAGGTAAACAGTAATCAAATATAGTTATTGAACGTTTCCATAATTTTAAAATATACTATCTAAATCTTGTTTAGTATATTCCGTAGTGTAAAACATGCTTTAGGCTTATTAGAAAAGCTGAATAGTAAACACTGGCATACTCTCTCTTAAGAAAACGAAAACATAAATATTCGGTGTATGCTAATTAATGCTTGTATTTGTATGTGGATAAATAATTCATTTAGTAGCACGCAGTAAGTCTGTCCACGATGCTGTACTACCGTAGTACTCGTAACACATGAGATTCAAAAAGCGTGACTGTTTAACGTAAAATATTGTCGTAATCTTGTAACTAATACCCCTTCTAGGAAATTTGTCTAATGATAAAGTTACATATTTGACAGAAAACGTAATTTCAGCAATATTAGTCAGTATCAGTTTCAAGACGAACTTTGCAAAGCTTTACAAATAATGGTACTAAGTATATACTTGTGAGGTGGTAAGGTCTGTAAGAATACGAATATTATTCTTCTTTCACGAGTTGGGCGGGAGTTTGTTTGTTGTCTAATGTAGAGATAGGTTGTGTTAAATGTTTTTTCTCACGACTACATACGAGTCATATTGTTTTCTAGGTATAAAAATTTACAATATTGAATATTGTATCCGAAAAATTATAGCACACTAGTATGTTATTATAACGTGGTGCCTACTGACCGGTAATTTGTAGACAAGGAACAGTCGTATTTATTTATTAGATTAAAAATTTTTTTTATACTTTCAATCGATCAAGTTTTGTTTCTTTGCCAAAAATTATGGAATATGTCTTGAAGTTTTGTTGTATTCGTACACCTTTTAATACAGCACTTTTTGATGTACATTATGTTCAATTCCTTTAATTTGCTTACTTATCCAACATTTTCAAAAGGAATTATAAAATCATGGCGTGAGAACTTCTTTTTCTGTTAAACGAAACTACGTTTTTTGACGTTTACATAATTTGACATGTCCTACTGGCCGCCATTAATTTAGTTCCCTATAATTCCGCCGATGTCGCATGTCATTCTGCGGGTTCCAAGTGCAGGGTGCGGCAGAACCAATTGAGCAGTTTGGGTGGCTGGTGTTCGGGCGGTGGCGGGGGTAGGCAGCTGCACTAGATCTCCTTTTGTTCTGTCGGCATCCCCATTTTAGTACCCAACATGATTTGGACCGGAGTACATCGCGGCTTTGCTGTGCGTGCGTTTCATGAAAACAACCGATCTGTGATTGCGACGCAAAGAGCTTTTCGGCGACGGTTCAACATTCCGCGAAATAATGCTGTTCCTACTGCGAACACAATTCGGTCCTGGATTCGGCAGTTGGAGGAAACTGGTAGCATACTAAGAATAGGTACACATGGCCGACGAAGATCCATCAGAACAACAGAAAATGTGGAGCTAGTGAGAGCAGCAATCGAACAATCGCCAAGACGTTCTGCTCGAAGGCACGCTATTGCATTGGGGGTTTCAGACCGCAGTTTGAGGAGGATTCTGCATTTAGATTTGAATTTCCATCCCTTTAAAATAATGATGGTTCAGGAATTGAACCCAGCAGACTACGCCAACCGCCAAAATCTGTGTGTGGAAATTCTTGCAGCGATCTCTCCTGAGGCAGCATTCTTCAGCAGCGACGACGACGAGGCACATTTTCACCCAAGCGGGATTGTGAATAAACAAAATTTTTGCTACTGGGCTGAAAACAACCCCCAAATTGTTCCCGAAAGACCACTACATTCTCCGAAACTAACGGTGTGGTGTGCCGAATCACAATTTGGCGTTATAGGCCCGTACTTTTATGAAGAGGGAGGCGTGACGTGAATTCCGGGCGTTGTTTAAATGTTTAAAAAATTTCTGCAGCCCGATTGGAAATGGTTGTTGAAGAAGAGGGATTAGGGGACTTTTGGTTCCAAGAGGATGGGGCTACAGCCCACACAGCCCGAAATTCTCTAAACGCTTTAAGAGAAATGTTTCCTGGACGTCTAGTGTTTTTGAGAGGTGACGTGGGATGGCCTGCGCGATCGCCCGATTTAAGCATATGCGACTTCTTTCTTTGGGGATATCTGAAGGAAAAAGTGTTTAAACGTCGCCCCCAAAACCTGCTAGAGCTAAAGGAGAAGATTGTTGAAGAAGTAAACGCGATACCCCTCGAAATGTGTCAACGGGCTGTTCAAAACTTCAGAAATCGGCTTCAGCAATGTATTGCAGCTAATGGCCACCATCTTAAAGACATTATTTTTAAAAATGAATGAGTAAAAAATGGTAAGTCCTACTGATTTCAAAAATAAAAACATTTTTTTCATATATACCCTGGTTTCTTTTTTATAACTCTTCAAAACTGCTCAATTGGTTCTGCCGCACCCTGTACAATGAAGGTTCGTTTGAAATTAAAAGAGTCAAGCTAAGATGTAATATCTTCATCTTCACGAAATCTTTAAATTGATTGTTTAAATTATAAAACACAATTATTCATAAAAATGTCATATTTTTTATAATAAGTATATGTATGTAGCTTGTTTTAATGCGTTATAATTATTTCTGTTTCTGTTTATATTTACCTAAACGGCGAGTTTCTGCATCCATTGAAAGAAGCAGTTTATAGTCGATGCTCTGACTGACATGTCAGTGTCCAAGTGACATTAAACTGACCATTAACGTGCTCGTTACGCTGCTCAGTTCACTTTACGACTGTCGAGGATGCACCGAACCGCTCAAGACGACTCAATTTGAGAGAACTTACAGCCCTTTACGTATAAGTTATAGACAACAAGCAAGATCCTATAGCAGTTTTACTATCAACACAATATACAAGAATTAAAACGAGAAACTTTATTACCTACATTTATATTGTAAAGTACCTACCTATATCATGCGTGTTATTTTGCACAATTTTTCTATGATGTTTCTGTTCATAGACAGATTAGATTAAAATCCCATACATTATTTTTGTTAAATTAATATCAATTTAAATGAAATAAGAATACATAATTTGAAAATTGGAAATTTTACTCTCAAAATTTGAAATATCATTTTAATTGAGAAGTTTACCCTTCCGAAAAAGTCTAATAAGTCCATTTATTGAAGTTTGCGGTTTATGGTACCATATTGTAATGTGGAACGCCCACCGTCGCCGCAGCAATGAGCGAGTGTCTATTTATAGCGATGACGCAATCGCGCTAGCAGCCGGCGACGTAAACAAACAAATCGCGACGTGTTTAATTACTTGCGGTCGCCTGAACCTTTTGTGTTCATTTATTTATTATGCGGTCGAACATTCTAGAGCAGTAAAGTATCGAGTGGAGTAGGTAATATGGAAGTTACTGGGATAGCTGTGGATGTGAGTATATAGTGACATAAATATAGTGATATAATATCGCATAATCAGTCTACAAGAATCTGCAACATACCAGCAGTGTAAGATTGGAACGCGTAGTGAAATAAATAATTCGTAATATCGTGAAAATAAATAGTAGTGTTAATTGGTTAATAATAAACCTTTATTTTAATTAATAATAATTGTCTAATATTTACACTTCAATCAAATAAATAAATAATAAATTAAAAAACGTTACATTGGCCCGTATTTATAAAAATGAAGCATTTACTTTGAAGTGAAAGGTAGAAGGAGAAGGTAGCACTTTGAAGTATAAAGTAGAAGCAAAAGGTTTTGCTTTAATTCGTATTCATAATCTTTACCTTTTCCTTGCGAGGAAATACTTGAGACAAATAAAGTAAAGGGTACTAAAGATTTGCGATGTTGCAAGTTCAAACTAAAGTTGTCCTTTTCATGACTTCATGCACCGCTGAATTCCTCCATATTCGAGAATCATGAACTGATCCAGGCCATCTTGCATCAATACTAGTTATAACATAATTCTGGTCGCACGTGACCTGAACATTAATACTAGTAAATCCTTTTCGATTTACATATTCGTCTGCAAATTGGGATGGCTTTTCAATTCGAATATGTGGGCAATCAATAACCCCAATAACTGTTGGGAAGTGGAACCTGGTCAACCATTTCTCTTTAGCTTGCATGATTTGATTTTCCGTTGTTGGGAACCGAATCCACTCTCCAGCCTCTCCTACAACACGATCAAGCACTTGATGAAATATTCTCGACACTGTGGGCTGTGTACATCCCAATTCTTCGGCAATTCCGCTCTGGAATCCAGGATCCGCACAATATCGTAGAAATATTATCATTTTGTGCACAGGTAACAGGGCAGCTCCACGAGTTTCTGGATTCTCTCCCAGAATATGGTGCGCCAACCACACCAAATGGACCTCTTCAAATCAAAGTAATGTTTTGAATTCTGATTCACGAGGTGTATGCCTTGGTTTATAAAATTTCCTTGCACGTAAATGCACCACATCAGCCATAACAAGTGTACCACTGTAACCGTGCACACCCAAAATGAAACTTTCAGCACATACACGTTGTATGCGGGCTAGAAAACTAATGAAAAAGTGAGATTTTTGTAAAAAAAAGTTGCATGGGGACTAGATACATTTTTTTGGAAGTAAATCCTTCAGTTTGTAAGCAAATGCTTCTTTTTATAAATACGAAAAAAGTAAAATCTTTTATTATGAAGCAAAACCTCTCGCCTCGAAGCAAAACCTTTCCTTTCACTTTTTTAATAAATATAACCAGAAGCAATTGCTTCACTTTTGGTAAGCAAAAGGTAATGCTTCTTTTTATAAATACGCCTTATTATCGTTCGATTCCGATCGCAGCACGTTGTTTTGTCAAAGTTTTGTCAAAAACCAAGCAAAACACGAAAAATATAAGGGTTTACTTTTGAAATTCAATAAGAACCAAACTAGTGTAGCTCTGAGTTTAAAAATATATTTGTAAAGAGATTTGTAAACATCATTTCCTTCTTCATTTTCATAAATTCTTAATAAAAACCAATTTCTTTAATAAATACCGGATCTATGAAATAAAATTTCAAAATGAACACCTTGTTTTAATGCTTTGTACACGGTAAAAAATTGCCACAGTCATACAATGAAGGGTTTTTAATTGATATCATTAGATTTCCTATAAAAGATTATTTATAATATTTAAATCCTTGACATAACGGGATAACATTTGATTGTAGCACTTTTGACATTATATCATTAAATTTTCTTTTCATGTACGTGTTATAACTTTCCATAAACTTTAATGTCAATATATAATATAAATATCTCATTATATATGTATAGTGTAGAAACTATAATTATTAATACGTTATTAACATATACATATTGAAATAATATTTCAAATCTTTTACGTTTTTGTAAATCTTTTTTGTTTCTTTGCAAATACTAGTTTTTATGGACATGAAAAACTATAAAATTATTTTCATATCAATAACCGTGTATCATTTGTCACATAAATTATGTGTTTTGAATAATATGCTGCATAATAAACTTTTTATATGTACGAGGTATGTAAGATCGCGTAATTTCCTATAGTGTCATAAACCCCAAAAAATAATTTTAGTACCATCTTAGTATAAACTTTCTTGAAAGTATCGGAAGACATCTTAACATAACAACTTTATATGAGCATAATTACCTACTTTGAATTTTGCACTGTTTTTAAAGCAAATTTGCATTCTTTCATAATTATATATTCACATATAGAAGACGCAAAGCTAACAGCTTCCCTAAGCTGTAGTAATAATAATCAACTTTTCTAAATTATACCCAAGCTTACTCTTAATGAACTATCTATATCACATGCGAGTTAACGGATTAATAAATATTAATTAATAAAAAACAAATAATCTCTTAAATAAACAAAATTAATAAAACACTCAAATCAAATATCGATGGTTGAAGTGCAAAATTGTGTAAATCGATTTGTGCCCATTTTAGTAGTAACTTCGCCAAACCTTTAAAAATGTAATGTTCTATGACGTTTTGATAGATGGCGATAGTAGTTCCAATTTCAAATTTAATCTTACAAGTATTTGTACTTTAATATGTACAATATTAAATTATTAAAGATTTGACGTAGTTACTAGTAAATGTAAAAATTCGGCTTGAGGTTTTGCACTTTAAAATTCAATTCATCAGAAAAAAGTTATGATTGCAAATAATTTCTAAATTTTTAATAACCAATGAGCAGAAAAAGATTTATGTGAATTTTTGAGTCAAAAAAAAAACTTTTTAATTTTCTTGTTCTCATATTATTTGTTTCATTATAAATTTATAGACATTCCTAAATTTTATGTACGACAGTTTTGTTTATCTGACCTACAGAGTTTACACACCAGACAATTTAAAGTACATTAAGGTAGAAGAGAAGAAAATGCTGCATCTAATGATATTCTAAATCAAGGGTTCTCAACCTACGGCCCGCGAAGGGTCATACCCGGTAATTTTTAAATTGATCTTGAGATACTTATTAGTGCTATTTTTTACTTCCTTTACATAGTAAAGAAGGTATTGTAATTGCGAGAAAATTCGGTTTTCAGATTCTAACGGAAATATTCATTTTGAATATCCCTGAATCCATTTTGACTAATTTCGTCGGGACGTCTGTATATACGTACGTCGTACGTATTTCGCATAAAAAACGTATAAAGCCGTAGAAAGTTGAAATTTTGTATTCGGGACTACTATAACATCTAGTTGTGCACCTCCCTTTTTGAACATTACATAATTTCCAGAAGTGGTACTTTACTTAAAGCCTTTAATAGATTTTAATGAAAAACTATTTTAAAATAAACATTTCCAATTTGGCATATAAGACTTTTATGTCAATGGGAATAACATAGTAGATTTTGGTTAAAATAGGCTAACCGGAAGTGATATATTACCTGAAGTTGTTAACAGTTTTTCTTGATTAAATGGTTTTACTTTGATTTTAGAAATAAATGCTTCAAATAATAGTTTTAGAGAATTAAATTCTGCGTCTAACACTATTATTAAATTAGCCCTTTGTATAAGCGAGATACGTAAATTTAAAAATAATATACTTTTTGGTTTTTGTAACAAAGCTTGCTATGGATTAAGACAAAAAAGTACAAAAAAAAAAATAAAATAAATGTTAATGTCAAATTTCGTCAAATACGTGCAATTTTATAATGGCCCGTCCAAGTCTTTGACTTTTTAGAAATTACATGTCGCATATGAATTTTGAATATAAATAAATGAAAACGAAATAAAAATTGCTATATATTTTGTATTTTCATACCTATAATAATGTAATTAAAGTTTTTAGCGTAAAATGATCGCCATGTTGTGACGTTAGCGTCATTACAGTCGTCCAGTTACCCTGTGAAAATGTCACTATACAGTGGACCATGCACATTTTGCTCATAAATTCGCGATTGGCTTTATACATACTCTAACATACACATATTTAATATAACCGAGTAATTTTTTATTAAGATCAAAAGAAAATTTAATTATTAAATAAATGTTATAATTTATGTTTTAATTATTGTAATCTCAATACTTGTCATTGTTGTAATCATATAGTAAATAGAAATGTAAATGTTGGTTTCCTTTGATTATGAACTATGCTTTGATAGTTTAAATACTATCTTAATTATAATAATGGCACTTGGTGAGTATAATAACCTTCAATATTATATTAAAGAAAGTCTTAAAGTCACATTAATTAAAGCGAATGATTAACCTGATTATGAAAACGAGCAAAGTTATTAATTTTACTTACCTGATTTTTATTTATGTATGTACTTTGGAAGTTTCTCATAAATTATCATTTAACACTACTCCTATACCTATTCATGAAAGTAAATCAAACAAATATATATTTTGAAATCATATAATAACTATCACGTTTATTTATTACAATTAGCTCTAAGATTTTTGATCACAGTTTGTGATGGATACGTATTTTTATTCTTGCAACATTTATTGTATATTATATTACCATTATTAATGGTAACGTATGTGGGTTCTCTCTACTTATGACGGAGTGACGCTAACGTCACAACTTTCGCGCCAAAATTTTAATAATTATTTGAGGCGTTATTAAGCATAATTTCAAGAAAACAAAAAATACGGAATTTCTTTTTTTAAATTCTTCGCAACATATAAAAAAATCAAAAAAGTTGGACGGGCCCATTGGGTCTATATTTCATGTTGGCCTGGCGTACAAGAAAGTCGTGTGGTGTCCACATCAGTTTTTTTTTGTTTGTTTAACTAATATTCAATGCTACAATTATTAAAAAAATCAACTTGTCCAAAGAATATTCTTCATTTTCTATGCTGTAATAAATTATCGAAAACTTGGTTGAGTTACAATTACTGTATCGAAGACCATATGTGCAAAATATTATTTTATTTTAGGAAGATTTTGCGTGTCAATTTAATGATTTTAAAAATAAAAATAATTCGCAAATATTTCAGCTTTTTAAAAATCCTTTTGAGGTTGTGATCAAAGGATAGAACGCTTAGATCTCCAAGCTATAATGATATGTTGAAGAAACTATTTAAAAATTTAAATTTGATTCAGTTTTGTGCAATATATTGTATAATCCAATAAGAAAAATATTTGATCATTCAAAATTAACATTGATATTATTATATTCAATTTTTGGGTGGTTAGTCATTTCTCATAACTGTAATCAAGCATATCTTGATTTATAATAATCCTTTGAATATTGTTAAAATAAAAACAAGGGCATTGTCACTATTTGGCAGGTATCTTTGGCTTTTGTAAGAATTTAATAATCCTATCCACTTCTATTTCTGGTTAAATTGGCTGTTTGGTATCACCAAAATAAATCTAAGTCACACAGAGCAAAAAAGACACCCCTAAATCGAAATCTAGAATGGCTCGTTAGGAAAAAGACTTAAACCATTGAGAAGGTAACCATCTTACGTTGAAACCCTTATTTCTTTAAATCTATATCACTTCATTGTGCCGTTTTTGAAAGAAACTCGTGCCGCTTTCTAAAGATAGTGATAAAACTTCTCCGGAGATCGTAATTCCTATCTGCCCACGCATCTTCTCGGGCATCAGCGTAGGCGACGGTTAGATTGTCACCTGTTTTCCCCCACCACTCCAACTGGACCAGACTGAGGTAATCTAATTGACTATAGCGCGAATTATAGCTTTGATAGTTTACATAAAATGGAAATTCCGTAAGATCTTAATACATTAACTGTTAATTTATTTGATAGTGATAAAATAGGAATTTGTATCTTGAGACAATAATTTACAGCAAAAACGAAAGCAATAAAAATAATTGCTTTTATGGGAAGATTGTTAAAATTGATAAAATACTGACGAACTGCATAACCTAAATTCAATCTGTCTGTAGCAAATGTAGTTTTTGTGTTTTTGCGTTTGATTTCAGTAAACCTGGCATAGAGATGAAATAGATTATTTACATATTTCAGTTTAGGTGCAGTTTTATTTAGAAAGGCTATATTTTGAGTTTGCATAGAGCAAATGGGACGTACATGATTAAAGCTCAATTGTACCGTTTATACAAAGTCATATTTTTAACTGAAGTTAAATAAAAAATCTGATGTGGCCAGCACATTACCTTCCGTCAGTTCTACGTATTTTATAAAAATTCTATACAGACAGTTTCTTGCGAAAGACTATATTTCCAGTACATTACCTTCCCTTAGTTCTATGTATTTTGTAAAATTCCATACAGAAAGTTTCTTAGAATTGATTCCATATTTGCAGTAAAATTATAATACAAACATACTAGGTCAATCGCACTTGACATTGACATCTGTCAATCAGAATTTTTTTATTTATATTAGCTGTTTTTAGTGTTATTGCATAATTGGCTGCTTTATGATTTTTTTTTTACAATTATTTAACTCAATATCCTTTGAATATGAAGTATAAAATGTAATTAATTCATATATAGAGAATAAAATATTCTTTAATATTTATAATAACATTAAATGTGAAAAAATGATATTTAACAGCGGTTTTTCAAGAAAAAATGTTAAAATCTTCAAATGAGAGTACTTCCGGTCGACCAATTATAACCAAAATCTAATCAGCTCTTCATATGGATGTAACGAAGAGGAATACGAAAGAATTATAATTTTTAGAATTGTAGTGTACACACAGACATACAGACATCATCGCAAAAATAGTAAAATCATATTCTAGGGACTCTAAAACGTGCTTACTCATTAAACACTCACCATCGAATTTTTTGAACGAAAACAATACCTTCCTTACCTAAAGGTATGACGGAAGGTAAAAAACTATAAATTGAAATTTTGACTCATTTGAGATTTCATTTTGAAATGATATTGCCAATTTAACAAACAATTAACTGTATACGTTATTATTATACTATTTTAAAGCTCTTTATTCATGGGTTATTAAGAGAATTTTTGTACTGTTTTGATAGGCAATTGACATGTATTAAATTATTTCAAATTTAATTGAACTGTTTTTATTAGTAAATATGGATGAATTTCTAGACTGTGTTATAGATTAGGTGTTAAAATTTACTCGAAATTTCAGTCATAAAACATTTACAAAACTGTCGTTTCGATATTATATGATTATCATCAGGAAAAGTAAGATTTCGGTAATGATGAAAGCAAAGCAATACAAAGCAGATTGGCACACCCAGCAATGGGTAATAAGCCGCGATGATATATTTATTTATTTATTATTTATAAGTAAGATCTTAAGGTGCATTCACAAATGAAAATTAGGTTTATGGTTTTTGTTTAGGTTTAAGTAAGTCATTCATAAATGTAAGTTTAAATTACCTGAAAATTAGTTTTAATATGTACAGACATTTGTGTAAATGCTTCAAAAACAAGATTAAAATATCGGTAGAACAGTACTCAGCAAGACATCTGTGCGCCGTGAAACATTCGCTTGGCATTATTGGTTATATTTCAGCAATTAAGTTATGACAGTATCCATGTTCTTCTCGCATTTGTTTAAAAACCCGAATCCACCAAGTGGATATTAAATAAAGATGGGTGTATATCTCTATATCATTCAGATTCGTTGTCATTGGTGAAGTTTGTGACGTCAAACTAAATCATAAACCAAAAGTTTGGACCTTGCAATGTTTAGCTTTATGATTTGGATTTAGAGACCCTAAATACTAAAGAGTGAATGGAGTCATTACATAATATGCGGCCAAAGTCTTTAAATCTAAAGTATAAACCATAAATCTAAACCTAATTTTCATTTGTGAATGGACCTTTACAGTTTCATGAACATAAATTCATGTATACATAAATAAATTCGTTTATACTTTCCGTCTTACAAACATCGTACAATAATTCGCATAAAAAACACATACACATCTGCTTGCTGTATATTTACGTATTCTGTCGATTTGTTTTTGATTTTTTCGAACAATTTTAATAATCAATAATGATTTAATTAAATTAAATACGAACATTTTTCTTAATTCTTTGGCTGTTCAAATAATCAAAAACAAATGATACATTAGATAAACATCAAAATATATTCTTATATCACTGCGTATGACGCGTACATCAAGCTGGTGCGTCTGACGCTGATCCGCGTTCCGTATCTGTTTTATGTTAGAATAAGTTTAGTGTTAGCATTAGGATATTGGTGGTCGAGAAGTACATAGCCAAAACATAAAAAATAAATGTGAAGTGTAGGTTCCAACTTTACTGACTAGGTCATCGGTATTATTCTGTAATATGGCGGAGACTGGATCAGGGCTTCGTGTTTGGGATCATCAGGTATTAAAAATGAGAAAAAGCTGAGTTATTACCAATATTATAGGAAAGTGACAGCGATTTTGAGTTTGATAATGATGGTTATAGTTTTTATAGGGGGGGGGGGGCTGACGAGAATATATTATAATTTATATATTTTGAGATTATATTTTTGAATTGTTTTTAAAGAGAAAATATGTAAATACTGTAAGCGGCTCACGGAAATGTCTACCTACGCCTACTCTAGATCGGCAGAGAAACATACTTTGTTTATATAAACATACTTTGTTTATACATCTTTAATTCTGCTGACGAGGAGTAGCTAGCTGATGATGACGTGAGCGAGCAGGACCGCCGTGGAAGGGCACTTAAGAACGATCACTCGTAAAGAGAGGACGAATATTTCTTTTGTATTTTGTTCATTATTCAATATACAAATATATATCATATTTCACATGTAATCATATTAAATAAAAAGTTATAAAGTTAACAATACGTAATTTTGAAAAAAATATTTTTTTTATTTTTTTACCACTATTTGAATTTAAGTTTTGTTCTATGGACTTTTATTCCTTTTTTTATGTAGATACTTTGGTTTACGTCATACAAAATTCATACAACATGCTATGTTCTCTTATAATTCCAAAAACAAACAAAATTAAATGCGACGCGTATTTGCGTAGATTATAGCACAAGGGAAAACATAGCACCCATCTGCAGGTGACACCTAATTTCTGTTTGCCCTCAGGGATATTTTCAAAATTACGTACGCAGGGACGCAGTGAACGTGTTAAAGAAAGAAGGGAAACAGATAAAGCAATAAAATTAATAATTTTGTAAAATTAATAACTAAGTGAATTTTTGTTGAAAACGTAAGTATTTGATATCACAGTAAAGTTGATTTAAATTACTTTCAGAAAATATAAAAATATGTATGTGGCAAGCAGATTTTAAAGTCTTTGTATAACACATTAATACACCTAGGCTTCTCAAAATAACTTGTTGAATATGAGTTTTGCACTTAAGATTTGTATATTACTTTTGAAAAATTAAAAGCAAAAATGTCCAAATATTCATTTTATAATTCATCAGGTCATTTTGCAAAAGCCTAGATGTGTTATAAAAAGACTTTACAATTTGTCTAACACATACATTATTCATTTAACAAATCAACGATGATATAACTTCCGAAGAAACCGGAAGTAGAATTCAGAATATTTTCACACCAATAAGTGTCATTTAATTAAATAAAGATTACCCTGTATAAACACATATCATAATTGATATGTAGATTTTTAAATACCGGCATTCTATTTATTGAAATCTTGTACCCAATTATTAACAAAATGAGCTTAAAATAGAAATACATACCTACCGTAGGATAATATAAACCGCAGTGAATAGTTCTCTTTCTTATTTGTTTATATTATAAAACTCCATAAAATGTGTATATTGAAACAGTAGCAAAAATGTTGTCACACTAATGAAAACAAATAGAACGCGTAGTATCAATGAATGAATGATTCAAAAAGGAATGTGTACCTAATTGAGTCGAATTTGCATATTTAACGTGTTTATGATATTTATGAGCTGAATCTTAATCTAATTATAATTATATTTTTGCATGAAATCATCTTCGAGAACATCTGGTATTTATTTTTACTCTTTTTATGATTTGCAGCGTAAGGCAGGAAGTCGATTAGCATAAGTATCTGACCTTAAATGTTAGTTATTTTGTATAAATAATGTATCATCAGTCCGTTTTTCCCCGTATGGAAGAACAACTTTCCTTAAGCAGATTTCGCAGATATTTTGCAAATAGTTTATAGCGTAGAAATCAGCATTTTAACTATTTAAAAATATGGAATAAATGGAAGCACAAGAAATCGTTTTCCGAAGAAATAGAGTCGTTTGTTATACCTGACAGATGATATCCTGATATGCGACTCTTAAATGGTTTCAGATGCGGAGAAATTAAGATAAACATCTGATTTTCTTCTAATGAGACCCAACTACCTGTAACAAGACAAATTACAGTAATTTTGTAATTGTCTACTTTACTACTATTAAATGCTCAAGCAACTTCTTTGTCCTGAAATACTTTTTTAGTCATTTAACAAACATATAATAACATATGTAGTTATAATCAAAATTTTCATATAATAAATAATATTAATGGACACGTGTGTTGGCTCACAATAAATAGTTTTCTCTCTTTCAAAATACGAATGACATATTTTGAACTTCATTCTTATACAATTATTCACGGAAGATGACTAGTCAAGGTCATTTTTTCAAAGAAAGAATACACATCACTTTACAGCAGTAGCTTAACAACATTTTGCATTAGAAAGAGAAAGATTATTTGACCTATGTCTATTTAATTTATGTGGTGTGACAGATATACGTAAATAGTGGCATTATTTTGTAACACAGTAGAAATAATAATGACGTAGGTCGTAGAATTACAGATACTTAATTATCTACTACATTGCCCTCTGTGCTAAAATTTACCCAGTGGCGTTGCTGTTTAAATCAAATTATTATTCCTTGGTTTATAGTTAAGTCTATGTTTATGAATTTTGTAAAAACATAAGTGAAGAACATAAATCTTTCAGAAAGGCATTATTTAGAAAGAAACATAATTTTCAAATAAATTACTCTTATTTTTTCAGTTAAAATGTGTCCATAAATATTTCATGTTACACGCCTATGCATACGAAATGGAATGAAGTTAACTACAAGTAATATTTTATCAGACGGCTCACAAATGACCGTGAATAGTCATCTTTCGTGAATAATAGTTTAAATTATTTTTGGTGATTTTTTCTTATTTGGGATTAGTATAACTGTATTAAAAACACAAAATATCTAGGCAACGAACAAATTAAAAAAAATCTGATGTGTCCACCACATTACCTTCCGTCAGTTCTATGTATTTTGTATAAATTTTATACAGAAAGTTCCTTGCAAAAGATTCTATTTCTTGTACATTACCTTAAGGCAGTTGTATGTATTTTATACAAATTCCATACAGAATGTTTCTAAAAAAAGATCCTATATTTCCAGTAAAATTATAACATAAACATACTGTCAACTGCACTTGACACTGACACCTTTCAATCAGAATTTTTTTAATGTAGCAGCTTTTTCCGGAGTTATAGCAAAGCTGACTAATATATATGATATTTAATTTCTTTATCATTTTTTAACTTTATGACCATTTAATAGAAAGTATAAAGTGCATTTGAATCGTATAGAGAATAAATAATTCTTTAATATTTATAATAACATTAAATGAGAAAAAATGATATTTAACATCGTTTTTCAAGAAAAACTGTTAAAATCTTCAAATGAGGGTACTTCCGGTTCACCAATTATAACCAAAATCTAATCAGCTCTTCACATGGATGTAACGAAGAGGAATACGAAAGAATTATAATTTTTGGAATTGTAGTATTAGAGTTATCGCATTAGAAAATTTTGTCACACACACACACACACACACACACACACACACACACACACACACACACACAAACACACAAACAAACACATACACACACGCACACACACACACACACACACACACACACACAGACACACACACACACACACACACACACACACACACACACACACACACACACACACACATACAGACATCATCGTAAAATAGTCAAATCGTATTCTAGGGACCCTAAAACGTGCTTATTCATCAAAAATTCACCACCGAATTTTTTAGTCAAAGACAATACCTTCCTTACCTAAAGGTAACGGAAAAAACACATATCAATATCACCATTTACCAACCTAACTATTGTACCAAAAACTGTTAACTATTTCTATAAAGAAATAGTGTAGATGAAAGCCAAAACACTCAAAACCGAGCAAATGGTATAAAACACTAGTTACAGAAGGCTATTCAAGCACTCGTTCGTTTGCCTTTTGTAATTTATCTTTTAATATACTACTTCCGGTAATTGTTTATTTATGGGTTTCATTAATGTATCAAAAATCGATTTATGGCACTCATTAATTTACTGTAACAGACAAAATATGTGACACTTTAAACTAAACGAGCACATAAACCTACAAATGTCATTTCTTTTTCAAAGTTGCACGATTTTGATTTATCATTTCAGAAAAAATTAATATTATTATTATTATTAATAATAATAATAATAATATCAGGCTAACGCCCAATTGTAGGGTATGATATAAACATATTTAGAAGTTACTAATAATTTTCTTTATAAGTATATTACTAACTTAGTCACTTGTTCGCTCGCAATTAGAATTTGCTGTTGTATGTTGTTGCTCCTCTCATTACCATATATACATTAACAGAATTGATGGTATCCAAGGTAAATTTTTTTCTGCTTTAAATTGGAAATTCCCAAATAATGCTGCCTCTCTAGTTACTTTACAAAAACGTAGAGAAGTACTTGATATGAAATTTTTGTACAAAATTGTAAACAATTATATAGACAGTCCCACTCTTTTAAATAAAATATCTTTGCGTGTACATTCCTATTCCACTCGTTCTGTGGAAACGTTCTCTACTAAAAGGTATGTTTTCGCGAATTCTTATTCTAATCGTTAGATTTTATTTTTTGAATTCTCAATATACTCTTGTCTAGCTAGAAATTTATATTTTTGTGTCTATTGAAACTGTGCTGTACTATGAGAAATATTCGTTTTCCGGGAATGGACTGTGTCATATTTTGAGTCAGAGCTCAACGTTTCGCCCGCAGTCGTATGGGGCATCTTCAGGAGCAAGGGGGATAGTACTGTCTTAAACAAGGTTACCCGACGTGCCAACCACGCTAGAGGCCGAGTTTAAGCAACAAGAGGGGGAGACTCAGTTTACAAGGTTACCCGACGTGTAAACCACGCTATAGAGGCCAAATAAACCAAGTGACGAAAGGAAGGCCGAGAAGACAGTTATATACTAATCTAAAGATACGGTAGATGAGCAAAGCTAATGAGGACCAATGGGTATCGAGTTCGTAAGCCCAATATACCATTACGTTGTAACTGAGTCTCCCTCTCTTGTTGCTTTAACTCGGCCTCTAGCGTTGTTGACACGTCGGGTAATCTTGTTTAAGACAGTACTATCCCCCTTGCTCCTGAAGATGCCCCATACGACTGCGGGCGAAACGTTGAGTTCTGACTCAAAATATGACACAGTCCATTCCCGGAAAACGAATATTTCTCATGACTCAGACTGTGGAAGTCTACGCAATTGTGCTGTACTATTATTGGGTCTTGACCTGTTGTACGGCCTTCTTGGCAAAATATGAACAAATATACTTCCAAAATTACTATCTGTATAACTCTGAATTTATGGTCGCGTGAAGTCACATGGGTCTCACAAAATAAGTAGGCCAAACACAGTTTCTGATATGTCAGGCCGTAATCTACCCTATAACATAAGTTTCAATGGTATATTCAAGACCAGTTCTGCGCCACGCAGCCCGACATGTAAATTGGCAGTACGAGTCCACATAGGTATTATAAGGCCAGAACGGCAAAAAAAAAAACGTGTGAGTCCACGTTGGCACCACATGGCACTTAAAGTTAATTTTGGAATTCGTGATCATTATATCATGTACTTGTAGTATCTGCCATTTAATTTTTATCCTAAAGTTGTGAAACAGCTTGTTTATTAAATCGGTACTGCCAATAAGGTACATACTTAATTTTTCTTCATAGTTAATAAATTTCTTCGAAATGAAATGATGTTAAATGATGGCGATCTTCCAGTAGTGAATGCACCGCCCACACATGTCTAATCAGGGCTATCTGCAGAGTGGCTCCATATATCAGCCTCAGACAAACAGCCATAACGCAACGCAACACAACGCACAGGTCCTCGAGGCGGTCGTTTACTACGCCGTGGGATCCAATTTTAGCTCGGTTTCACTTTTTCTACCAAACTACGATGCCAATAGAAAGTCATCAAGACTGTTTTTGTTCGTTTAACAAGACGGATTGCTGACCAAGATGTTTACAGCAGATTGGGATACTGATCTAGATGGAATGAAATGAAACTTTTGAATTCATAACGGTTTGAAAGAAACATTTTTGCATTTCTACTTATTTTATGATAATTTTATCATAACATAAGAATAAAAAATATTAAAACTTAATAGGATAATACTGCTGGCGTATGGATCCTTTAGCAAGAATTTCACCTGTTTCCTAGGTAACAATTTTAATCTACTTAGGGCCACTTTTACAATCATTAGATAAACCTCGTATAACGCTATACAAGGTATAAAATAGGAAATTGTATTTTACAAACCTCGGATAAACCTCAGACAGAATAAACACCAGTATTTCTTATCCCATGGAAATCGGTAGTATAAACCTCGGATAACTTTAACCCTGGTTCTTATGGTTACCACGTAAACACAGACGATGTGTTGTTATTCATATGTTTGACAGATGTCAATAAAGTATTTTATCATCACTGTCAGGAATCAAAAATAACATTTATATCATCTAACATCATGAAAAATGCAAATTAAAAGGCATAAATAATAACAATATTGAAGAAAAATAGTCTAACAAGAAGAAAATTTTATTGTGTATGTACCAACCTATAGTGATTTAACGTAAAGCCTGGTATGCATTGTAAAAGACAGCCTTGTTTATCGAAGGTATAGTTGCTAGGATAAAGTTATACCTCTGATACCTATACCATAGTTTATCCATCAATTGTAAAAGTGTGCCTTAGGGCCAATTTTACAATCTCCGGTTAAAATTGTAACTGCCAGTTAAATAAACAAAACTGAAACGGAATGAACTGTCAAAGGGTTAAAATTACAATTAAATCAAAATACAGAGTGCCGATTTTATTTGTTTCCGCCTGAAATTTTAAGAATAGGCATAATTAGTGTTGGGCATAATCGAATGATTTTGAGAATCGAATTATTAGTATTTGAATGAATTTCATAGTCGAATGATCATTCGAGTATTCGAATGAATATCATAATCGAATGATTACTCGGGTATTCGAGATATGAGAATTTCATTCGTTCATTCATTGAATAGTTTTTCTCGAATGAATAATACCTCTAACGCATATCATTCGATATCGATTCGGCTGTATTGGAATTACTTCGCATCTCACATTCCCTTATCTCGTTCAGTCTTCTGCTGCATGCTGCATGTCTTCAGTGAGACATTGCATTGCAATAATACTGGTAGTGAGAAACTGACAACTGATTTAGGTTTATTTTTCTATTTGACAAGGTGAATAATAAATAAATAATAATAATATTAATAATAATAACATATTCTAAACATTTTTAACCACATATATATTATTTTAAAGATATAAATATATAAAAAATGAGGCAGGGTGCAAAGAAATCTTTTGTTTGGAAGTATTTAGACAAACCAAGCGACAATAAATCTGTCTCTTGTAGACTGTGCCAAAAATTATTGAAATATTTTGAAAATACTACGAACTTAAAACAGCATTTATTCCGAATTCATCCTATTCAGTTAAGAGAAAATCATTTATATGAAAATGAAGAAACTGACTCTTGTTCCAGCGTGGAATTAAGGAATTAAATTATTTTTGTTGCTAATGTATGTGAGTTTTCTTTCCCATAGTCCGAATCCTAGTTACGAGACACGAGATACGAATGAAAGCGCACTCTAGTTCTCGACTACCTTCGTTTACCTGACAAATTCAGTCTACACATGAAAAACCATTCGAACGATATAATCATTTGAATGATTTGAAAATCATTCGAATAATCTCGTCACTAGGCAAAATAGAATACATTTCATAAGTCACTTGGTAAATATTAGTAATTTAAATGGAATAATCACACTAGGTATAAGAGCAAAACAAAATTTTAAAAACCAATTCTCTTAGGATATGTAACATGGATTGCCTATTTATAAATTTTCAGGCGGGAGAAGACAAAATGGGCACTGTGTATGTATCTATAGATTTATATTTAAATTATGAATGAGGTTTCTAAAATGATATCGTTGAAGACATCATTGATTCACATGTTTATTGTTAAAAAAATATTATAATTTACAAAAGTAAGCTTTTTGAAGTGGATGTAGGATGTTGGACACATAGTAGCAATAATTCTAAGATTGTTCTACCGAAAGTGGAACTGAAGAACAATTGGCAAACCTAATGTATTAGCCTCGGTATGAACATAAGATGGTTCAAAAAGTAGTAGTTAGTTTTAGCTTTGTCGGAAAGGAATGTTGATATACTTGTCTGTCATAACACAACTTAGCTTTAAAAATATCACTACGAGAATTTTTTTAAATATTGTAACGCCTTTGAATAATAATTATTGTTACTGAGCGTCTCTTGTAACATATTGAAAATAATTTTATTATTCTATTAAAGTAAGCTTTATAGACAATTTATTTCTAGTCATTAAAATTATAAATTATAATGTTATTTGTATGGTAAAATAATTGCACATTTGCAAAATACATATACCTAACTTTATTACGGAAATTAGTTTAAATAAGGATAAATATATTCATAATACTGCGTAATAACGCATTTAAAACAAATATAATTTCAAATAAATACAGTTAATTTTACTGATATGCTATTGCACATTAAAAAAATCTGATGTGGCCAGCAAATAACCTCTCGCCAGATATTTTACCTGGTTGTACGCATAAAACGAAAAATATTTTTAAATATAAATACATATATTCATGTCTCACTACAAAATAATTCTCACATATATTTGCAAAATCTATGGGATATTTTAATATAAATTATGTATAATACATACATTTTCTTTATATTCAATATCCTGAAATTTTCTTTTTCTACTTTCGTTTTCTTTTTCTTTATATTTCTTTTGTTTTCTTTTTTACGTATATTCTTTTGCGTTTTGACTTTTTTTTATTTTTATAATTTTCATAATAATGTACAAATATTTTTGACAGTGGCATACAAATATTTTTGACAGCGACATTTATGTGTCAATTACAAACATTTGAATTTCTTGCCTTGTAATAGTTTGATCTGAGATTTTTTACATCAAATTATTTTATATGCATTTCTTTATCTCTAAATCTATAGAAGATATAATAATGAATTTATATTTATCGAATAAAGAATTTAACGTTCTTTAATATAAGTATTTACATAAATTTTCAATAAATAATATTTAGATGATTTTTTTCTTATAACTAATACTTCCGGTTGTCCAATTGTTACCAAAACTTAATCAACTCTTCCCATTATTGTTAAATTGAGGAATCCGTAGTTAAAAATGTCTTAAGTCTTATAGTATTTGAGAAATCGTGAATCCAACATCCACACATCCACACACACACATATACGGACATCATCGTAAAAATGTTATAATAGGATTCTAGGGACCTTAAAATGTGCTTATTCACTAAAATCTGGATATGCGATTTTTAGCATGAATACAATACCTCTCTTAGCGAGAGGTAAAAATTCACTGTAATGAATATTAACATACAAGTAATAATTATTGAAAATATTGAATGAAAATAATTATTCAATTCAAAAAGCTCGATGCCCTCGCTTAAAGGTCGAGGTCAAATGTATATAAGACGAGAATAAATTACATATGTAAGTATTTATTTCTCGAAACACAACTAGTGGTGTTTTGGTTCGCAAACAAATGAATCATATGTAATCATATCATCCATGGATATAAATAAACAAGTAATATTTTTGACATTTCGTAAAAATATAGTTGGTTGATTCGTAGTATACTCTTAACATATTCAACTCAAGCTTCGAAAATCATCTGAATATACAGTTT
The DNA here is from genome assembly GCA_963082715.1 of Harpalus rubripes. NCBI lineage: Eukaryota > Metazoa > Arthropoda > Insecta > Coleoptera > Carabidae > Harpalus > Harpalus rubripes. The sequence goes on from OY720452.1 coordinate 57,413,132, forward strand.
GCGGACTCGTGTTACCTGAAAACACATTTCGTCCTCTAAACTGTATATTCGATTATTTTCGCATCCCTTGTTGTATAACTATTGAACATGAGTTTACAGAGAGGTGTATGCAACAAATAATTAAAGACATTTCGATATGCCAAATATGAATATTTCGTTCATAAAATGGAATGAATAGAATCTTTTTAGCTGAATTTAACTGTATCCCATTTATTAACAAATAAATCAACTGTTCATTACCAATTTGCTAACTGAATTATATGTAAAAATAAAAATATAAATAACAAACGTGATAAAGGTGACTGAAAATATTTCCCTTATTGTTTTCTTTCCATGTCGTTCGTCATAATTGTCGTGTTTCTACACAATTGTATCTCTGCGTAGGAATTTATTTGTTAGCAGAGAAGGCATTTGAAGCTTGGATTGTGGTTTTGTATAAAAATCAGTGTAGATATGCATTTAACATTTGAATTGACTCTACACTTTCACGTGTACTCGTACCTATGATCTGTTCCATTGTTTCGTAAGGCGACCGCACACCGCACAGTACCCTTGTGTTCTGAAACGTTTGCGGTCGTAGTAATTACTTGTAAATGTTATTCCGTGGCTAATGGACATATTTGCTTCGACACGAGACTAACATTAAGAAAAATTAAATTATATTACTGTTAGTCATTGAGATATCTGTATTATAGCAATTCTATAAACATTTTTTAGCTGTTGAACTGTAATAATAAAGTTATAGTTTTTCGTGTCAACAATAACCTGTTATATTTAATACTATAGCATTAGTTGTATTCATTTTGATTTATTATAAGCCATGATACAATTTAAATAATGATATTGTTGTAATAAACTATAATTTTAAACTGTAAATATCAAATATCATTGGGAGTATTTGGAAATTTCAACGCTACATTCAGATAAATACCGGGCGTAGTGCAAAGTACAGGTTATAGACTTTTAGCATACTGTGTAACATGTGCAGAAAGGTAACTATTCGTATTACCAAAGACGTTTGAAAGTTTTAGAAGTTAAAATATTGGGAATCATCTTAATAGGAAGTAAGAATAACGATTCCTTAAAGTTCTAAGTTGTACTTATTTGTTATAAACAAAGAGGTATACGTTAAACGCTGACGTTTAGGACAAATTCTGAAACTCACTAAAGGCAGTATGTAATATAAAAAATGTGTAAACTAAAGGAATGTAACAATATTTTTTTGTCTATATTACTTAAGATATTTATATATTTACGAAATTACAATTTAAAAGTGCTATCCACAGAATTAATTTAAAGCCATTTATTTGGTCTATCACTTAAAAATAATACAAGGGTCACGCTAGAATTATTAAGAATAAGACACATGGTTTCTATCTTCTAGAATTTTAAATAATGTTCAAAGTAGTTCTATAATTTCTTTAATTGTGTCAGCTCCTATATGGTGAAACTTATTCATTTTAATTATTGAAAATACTTGGTTTTAGTTTCACAATTATTTTATTTGATAACTAGTTTCGCTACAACATTAGCATCATCAGATCTTATATCTTATCTTATAGTTAGTTATACGATAAGGAAGATCTGATGATGCTAACTAGTTATCAAATAAAATAATTGTGAAACTAAAACCAACTATTTTTTGTGATAATTAGCTTAAACTTAAACGAATCGTTAATTTTTATTAATATAAATACATACCTACATATTTACATATGCTGGAAAATGTATTGATTTCCTTTCCTATTGTTCTATTTACTTTTTTCTTTTTAAAACGTTACTATTATTAATATGAAATGATTACTTCTTTGACAGTGCCATTTATTTGTCAGTTACATACATTTGAATAACTGCGCAACAAAGGAGTTTTGTTTGTTTAAAGCGTAGGTTCCGGGATTTAAATTATAGATAATTTTATAAATTTATTCATAAAATATATAGAAAAAGTATTAATGCTAATCTGTAGAAAATTTAATAATATTTCATTTTTATAATAACATTAATGTCGAAAAAATAACATTTAAAGGTATTTTTCGAAGAAAAACTATTTTGAGCTTTTAGTAAAGTGCCATTTCCGGTTATCCGATTTAAACCCAAATCTAATGGGCTCTTTCCATTACAAAAAAAGTTCGAAATACAAGGTTTCAAAATTTTCTGAATGATAGTATTTGACTTAGAGTGGAGGATCCACACACACACACACACACACACACACACACACACGCGCACACACACACACACACACACACGCACACACACACACACATACATCATCGTGAAAATGTTAAAATTGGATTCTAGGGACGTTAAAACGTGCTTATTTACCAAAATCGCGATATGCGATTTTTAGCACGATCCCTATACCTCTCTTACCAAGGGTAGCGGGAGGTAATTAATATCAAACTTTACATGCTTTTTTCTCAAAAAAAAATCGTTATCTAAGAAAATAAAAATATTATATCACTGAATTCAGAATTAAATTCTCTAATGAATGAGCATATAAAAAATATATGTTCTCATTTAAAATTAAAAAGTTAGGTCCCGAATTTTGAGAACCATTGGTCAAAAAAAAAATCTTTCGTTAAATTTGTCTTGTTAAATAGAAATTGTTTGTCCAACCGTTTTTGTAGCTCTTATAGTTCTCGAGATAGAAATGGTGGCCCATTTAAAATGGTCACCCTGTACATCGTAATATAACCATCTTAAGTTTTCCAGACATTATTTTGAAAGCATTTTCCAAAAGAAGATTGGTTGGGAGCTTTTAAGAAGCGGAAAGAAAGAATGGTGAAATATTATTGTTGAAGAGAACATATTTAAAATAAGATTCTAAGAAAATATGATCCATGAATCTTATTCTCAGTAATTCTAGCGTAATCCTCGTATATCATTCATATTTTTTCGTTTTACACATAGTTTATCTATATATCATAAATCGACAATATTTATTATCCTCTGCACAAAAATTCACCCTACAGACCACCCATTATGCATCCGAAGCCCGAGCATTTCTGCATTTGTTCGAACCACATCACATAACCATCACCATCATCCACATATTTCTTTCTTGTCGAAGTGGGAGTACATCTATAATTTCACACCAGGCCGATTACTAGGCGTTTTTATTTCTATTATCGTGCCGTACCACGTGCTGGGCTGGCATGGTCGCTGCGCTATGATCATCGTGGTTAATTTCGTTGTTATTGTTTAGATAAGTGAGTGAGTGTGCTGAGAGCTGAGCTAATCGCGATTTAAGACCCAGAGTGTTATTAGAGAGTGAGAATACGACTATGCTATGATGATAATTTGTAAACGATATGTGGGTTGGATGACAATGTATGATTTTAGTAATTGTATGAATTACCAAATTGATTGTAAATATTTTTCTATACTCAAAAGGAAATGTGATTGTTTATTATTTTTAGAAACAAGGCTAATGTAAAAATGTTTGGAGAAAGTCGTAAATTATAATTTTAAGTAAAGCCTGACATACTGGCGGAAGAATATGGAAAGAAATCTACTCTTATGATAAAACGTAGGTATAAAGTATAAAGTGTAGTGGTGGACATAAGTTTAAATAAATAAATATATCATCACGGCATATTAACCATTGCTGGGTGTGCCAATCTGCTTTGTTTGCAGATATCGGTGACGATGATGACATATTTGTACCGTGCGGGCGTTTATTAGACGTCATAAGTTTAAGATTCTGAAAATCTAGTAAACTTAACGTTTACGTAAAATAATCAAGTAGTTCAGTTGTTCATGTGATCTGATTGATATGTTTATAACATATTTATAATTTTGTATCTCTCTTTGTAATTCTATTATACCTATTCCACTCAATTCTTTAATAATTTTGGCCATTTTTATTAATATCTTGGATCGTTTTGATATTTTCCGGTTATGGTGAGGATTGTCTCGGTTCCAATCCGACCGGATTCATATACAAAATTTTCTGCTGAATGAGCCTGTTTCACATTTTTGAAAAAGTATTTTAAATGGAAGTTTATGCATTATTTTCTTATTAATAATTATTTTTTAATAGTTTGTTATTTTCGTAATTAATTAAATATGAATATTGGCGCCACAAATAGTCATGAAAAACAACCTCTCACTCCTGTGTCATAGTAGCTCATACGTTAAGTCATTCACAGCCAATAGAAAAACAGTTTTTCCATCACCTTCGTTTATGTTTGTTATTTAGATAAATAAACGCAGGCGCTAGTTTGCACATGTTAATAACAAACTTCTAATTTGACATATTACGCTGATATTTTCCACTATAAATGAGTAATAAAGTAATAATGGCTAATAGACTACACACAAGATAAGTCGGACAGTTTACCGAAAGTCGATGGCTGGATGGTGGCTAAATTTATATCAGAAAACAATTGTTTGTTCCAGCCACAATTTTCTTTTTTTCGCATCTTTTGGCATATTTATAAATTCAATAGTAGGTTTGCTCCTAGCAGCATTTTTGCAAGAAGGCACAATACTATACTGTAAATTACTCATTTTGTATTCAATTTTTTATTATCTATCACGAAATTTGACACTTTACCATAACACTTGTATCAAAACGCAACGAATTTACACTTTAGCGGGACCAATTGGAGCCGATGAAGATGTATGTCCTGTGACGTCAAAAATTTCAAAAATTAATTGTAAAATATCTAATGCATATTTGGTGATATTTTCAAATTTGAGGCTATTTAAATAATGATATCTTTTTAAATTTAATATTTAGAAGGCATATAAAAATTCTTGCAACAGCCCTATTCAATGGTTAAATAAAAAATATAGCATTCATTTTAAAATAAGAAAGTTAGGGTCTACTTCCGGTTTACTGCTATTGCTTTGAAAATATTTGATTTGAAACGGGCATGTCGGAAAACACCTAGATACCAAATTTCGTAAAATAATATTGAATAGTTTTTAAAATAACGATAGCGTAAGCTCGTTCTGGGACAGCCTATAGACAGATACATATCGTGGGTATACTGCTAAAAGTGACAAAGTCAAAAATTATGGAAAATAAGTTAAAGTGCTCAAGTCTTTTAAAAATGTAATCTCTAGGTATACAAGGAAAAATTGCACGCGTCAAATATCGTGCTAAACTTTTAACCAAGTCGATTTATATTCAAAATGCATTCGTGACTAAGTCAAAACCCACCCGTCCTTCCAAATTCCTTTACTCTACAAAAAAGTGTTATAAAACATAAAAAGTAATGACTACTAAAAAAAGAAAAATATTAAGAAAATGAAGGAAACATTTGATTCCTGATTTTTCCAATTACCGCATAAATATTTAATTGCAATTTCTCACAAATTAGTTTTTTTTTTGACTTCGTTACTTTTAGCAATATCCACGATATGTTTCTTTAAATTTTAGTATTCAAATTTAACCATTTTAATTCCAATATATACTGTATCGAATTACAATAAATTTTATGATAAATGTAACAATTACGCAAAATGCAAATTGAAACATAGTTAAAATCAAATTAATTTCTCCATCAGATCGAATCGATAACTTAACATCTTAATGCTTTCCTCCTTCTTCTTTAATTAGATAAATGATTGTTTCGCATTACCAGGTGTTATTAAATGTGAAGTCTGTGTAGTATATGTGGAATAATTAAAGAATATTATCCGGCAAGTGTATCGCAGAATGCCATGCCATGCTATCTACATGGTCGCAAAAACTATTCCTGAATCATAATTATAAGTAATCAGAGAGAGATTTGAATTTTAAATGAGCAAGATGGAATGGAACCTTGGCATATGCCGGGAAAAATCACATTTCACTGGATGCACGCGACGAATTAATCGCTAATAATTTCTAAAACTATTAATTTATTTATGATTTACTATATCTATATAACAGGTTTGAATTCTTATGATGTTATGTCTGTTAAACGCCTTCAACAATATCTTAAAAGGTTAACAAAAAAATTTACATAAAGGAAAATTTTACGTTCAAAAATGGGGTAAGGATTTTGATGCACAATCGGTTAATAATGTTTACAATTGTATGTGTCTTTCTAATTCCTGTTTTACATTTGTCATTGGGTCTCGTGGCCGTGTGCCTGAGTGTCAGGTCGGGAATCTGGGGAACCGGGTTCGATCCCGCCAAATATTTCCGATTTTAAATGGCACAAAATTGAACCCTGTGGTGCACTCTCTACGCCAGCAATGAGTGCCCCCGAGGTGTCGCCTTGTAAGCGCCCGCACGGTACATATATTTCATCATTACCGATATCTGTGTACAAAGCAGATTGGCACAGCCAGCAATGGGTAATAAGTCGTGCTGATATATTTATTTTATTTATTTATTTACATTTGTAAATTTTTTCGTCAATTTTAAGAAGTTGGCCAAGATCTAGAAATTGAGCTTTAAACATTTTGCGTCAATTTTAAGCCGCTGAATTTTCCCTCAATTTTTAGTGCTTTCTAATAATTTCAATAACAAACCGATAACTATGTCAATTTAATTATATGACTGTTATATGTCAACGACTTTTGATATTTCAATATGAAAAAAATCTGATGTGGCCAGCACATTACCTTCCGTCAGTTACATGAGGCAGGTGAACTGTTACCGATATTTAAAGAACGCAAATGGTAAACAGGGTAGATCTATAACCTATAAAAAAATTGAAAATTTGAAACAGGATAGAAATTTGATATAGTTAACAAACTTTTACTGCGCGCGCTTCGTGTCGTATCACTACCTATTTTCAGATTAGATTCTTCATGAATCCGGTAGATGGATCTGGTAAATATTGTACAATTTTCAAACACGGTAACTTTTTACGACTCGTGTTTTCGAACACAGTCGGTAGATGCGGTACCTACCGGTAGAATTTTTGTAAATGCTTTTGTATTTTCAATGCATACAGAAAGATTCGAGCAAAAATATTCTATATTTCGAGTAAAATTATAACACAGATATACTACGAATATGTCAATTGACACTGATATCTTTCAATCAGAATTTTCTTAATATAGTAGCTGTTTCTAGCATAGCTAGCTAATTTATGAAATTTAATTTCTTTATAATTTTATAACTCTATATCCATTTATTATGAGGTATAAAATGCGGTCAAATCGTATAGAGAATACAATGTTCTTTAATATTTATAATAACATTAAATGCGAAAAAATGATATTGAACATCGTTTTTTCAAGAAAAACTGCTAAAATCTTCAAATGAGGGTACTTCCGGTTGACCAATTATAACCAAAATCTAATCAGCTCTTCATATGGATGCAACGAAGAGAAATACGAAAGAATTATAATTTTTGGAATTGTAGTATTAGGGACCTTTAAACGTGTTTATTCATTACAAACTCACCACCGAATTTTTTGACCAAAGACAATACCTTCCTTACCTAAAGGTGATGGAAGGTAAAAAAAATTGATAAATGTAAATAGTTGGCTAGAAATTGGTGAATTTATTATATAATTTTAAGTTCAATTGATTGGACTTGGCAAAATTATTAAAAGTCACAGAAAACCTGACTAATGTAAAAGAGGCTTAATATTCAAAATGGTCGGGAAGTGAGACATTGTTTATATCATTTTCCACTTCGCTGGTACAAAAATTCCGGCTAGCTAAACTGTAATGTTACGTAGCAGCAGTCATAGATCTCCATCCATGTTAAAGTAGACTAAACAAATTATAATAAAATGTCAAAATACATTAATAACATTAATGTTTAAAACTCAATCATTACTAATTAGGAATTCTTATTCCAGCCTCGTGCTAATAGCCAATTTCGGTATACCTCGGTTATCTAACTCAGTGTACGGCTTGGCTAATATACTATTGTATATTTTTAAATATTAAAAATTTTACAATGAGATAATTTTAAACATTGTACATTACGTCATTACAGCGGGGTGTAGAGCTAGTTCGTCTCCTTGTAGTGCACTTTGGGTAACGCTAAATGAATTAGCACAAACCACTGGGGGGGAGCAAGCCAGCTCAACCCGATGCCAGTCTCAAGCCCGGATAACGGAGGTGGGTTGACGTCAGGAAGGACATCCGTTCGTAAAAATATACTGCCAAACCATGGATGAGATGTGGAAGGAATAGGGAGGAAGCTGAGAGGGGGGAAACTGAGAAATTCGGGAATGCCGACCCTGTATATCACAGGAAGGTCTAATTGATGACAGGCATAGAAAAGAAATGTCTTGCTATTCAGATGATAAGTAATCACGGGCAAATGTTTGTCATATGATAAATATCACAGCTCAGAATCCATCGTTAGTTTGGCTGTTAATACGTCACGATATTCATAATTTTAAATGAAAATTAAATGTTATTAGAAGTGTATAAGCAGAATACTAAAATTTGGAACCCCGAGAATTCGAGGGTCATGTGCATCAAGATTAACAGAGGATTCTACTTGTTAAATAGATGGTTATGCCCACCTTGGTTGCACTACCGGCAAAAGTTAGAACTAGGCGGACAAACAATATCGTACAGTTACTAGATAATACATAGCTGACTTGTCCGCCATATTGGTGCCAAAATGAACGCAGTAAATTATGAAATAAAAGTGCATTTCTTATAAGTTTATGTACCTACTAACTATTTTTCATAATTAAATATAACTTCCATATTTGCCATATTATGCTTATTTGAAATAATAAAACAAGAAAAAATACGGTTCGTTAAGATTTTTGAGATTAGAGAAAAATTTATGTATTGCATAAGTACATGTAAAAATTATAACCACTTCACAATTGATTTGCACAATTTGGAGCAGAGCAACCCGTTATTATCGATAATTTCTATGATTAATAATACTGTAACACTGATATTGAATGATTTAAGTGGCTCCAAAATGGTGGACGAGTCAGCTGTACTTTAACTAGTACCTATATAATATCGTGTGACGTCACCTGGATCAAAAACTACTGTGGGAGAGGGGTTTAGGGGGGCGCATAGAATTTTTGAAATCTGAAGGTTGTCGCGAGAATAAAAAGTTTGTATTAGAGGAGTTTAAAGGTAAAATCGATAGTTGCGCCACCGGCAGAAGTTGGAAGTACGCGGACAAACAATACCGTGTGACGTCACCAGTAAAATAGTCTATTGCACCACCTAAAGGTTACAAATTGGTGCGGTATAATAATCAAAAAGGTAATCAGACCTTACTGTTTTGATGGCGAAAATAGCATGGACATATCGAGCAACGATGGAAAATTTTGTGCATCTTGCATTGGAGAATATCCATGCTGAGACATGGTGGCAAATACGGCCTGAGCCACAAAATAGTTGCTAAAACAGATTTTCATAGAGCAAGACTCCACGTTCTCCTAATTTGACAGCAAAAGACTTTTCTCTTTGGGCAAAATGATCAGGTTTATGTAAATAATCCCTAGTTTATCCATTAGTTTAAGAATAACATTTGGGAAGAAATTCAAGCACTGGATCTAGACATGTTAAGAGCCGTCATAGAAAATGCCGTAGAAAGAGCCAGTGCGTGCAGAGCCATTTATGTCACACTATTTTTCATACATAGTATTAAAAAAACATATTCTGTACTTATGAAAACCGAAATATGAGTACTCCTGCGTATATGTACTGAACAGGGCATAAATCAGGTGTCATCTCAAGGGCTCTCAAAGCTGTCGTGGAAGTGGAGAAAGCATTATAAAACACTTTTGTGTTATGTAATTTAGAAATCATTTTCAAGATTGACTCCAGTCGGATCCGAACCCGGGCCGACAAAACAATCATCAGTCAAAAATATACTTAGCCACGCTATTCCTTTCTTAAAAATTATAAGAATAAAATTAAATGTTGTGAATATTTTACCTGGGCAACTGACATTTCCACAAGTTCTGCACATATTGACGTAGATGCTGAATTGTTTCTTACCTGTAAATAAAAGAAAAACAAATTAATAACAATAAAATAAAAATTCCCCATAAATTTTTTATTAGATATTAAAAAAATTCTTCCAAGATGATATAGTTTTGTATCTAAAAATAAAGCTGCGTAAGAATGAGAAACAGTAGGCATACAGTCTGCAGCAGCTATTAACATTATTATTAGTATTATAACGATCACCTTGGACTAAACCTATAACTTTGAATCAATACTGCGTCTAGAAATACTTGAAATAAATATTATCGCCATAATGGAAATACTTGACTACATTCCGTCATAAGACAGGCATGCTGCAATTATTGTAAATTATATGTAATTACACAAATCTGTTCCATGATCTTAGAGACAAAGATTCAATTGTTAGGAAAGGTAGTTATTTCTCAGATTTATATGTTTATGCTTGGATAATGTTCTGTAATTGCTCTTAAAAATACCGGAATTATCACTTATAAATAAACAATATATGTATGTATGACTCATATGCGTAGATGTGTGGATGTGTCATTTTTATGTGTTTTACATGTTGTAATAATAATAACAAATGGTGATAATACAAGCTATAATTTAAATACATTTGAAAAGAACTGTTTATTTTAAAAATGAAATAAGTAATAATTATTTCGGCAAAAAAAATATTATGTTTCAACATGATCTCCTTTTACCTCGTTTCACTTAGTCCAACGTTTTTACAATATACAATTTCTCCAAATCATCAAATTACGCGTTTTTTCACCAATGAACTTCTTATTAGAGCCGAATCTCTTTCCGCCAAGTCATTTCTTATATCCTTTGCTTAGCCAAATGTTCGTGTAAGATATTACACGCACGTTCATCTGAGATCCGTACTATCTTAACTATCTAACGTACTTGCAATCTTGCGGTCTTTTAATACAATGTCATAATGTTATGGATTTTATCAATCATTTCTGATGTGATGGTCTCATTTGAGTGTCTTAAACATTCGACACCACTTGTGCCGTTCCACTTGTAAAACATAATTGATGACAAAGTCCCCGTAATATTTATCTAGTTTTGTTTTGGTTTGCATAATAGTTTTTTTAGGCAAATAATAATATTTAATTCACTTTTTTTCATGGTTGCAAAATTACGAGAGGTTGTCTAATTTCAATGACTGCCAAAACTTAATATATGACAGGACCTGTCTGAAAATTTTAACGTAGGGGAGACCGGTGTCAATTGTAACAGGTGTCAAATGTAACAAGGGTAGGTAACAGGTCAATTTTTTCGAAGTAGATTAAAACGCGTTTGCTGAGTGAAGCAGAAAGTCATAGCTCTTTGGTATTTAGTGCAAGTACATACGCGCAAATACGGCGTCTGTTTCTGACGAATGTCTGTAAATCGACAAAAAAGTAAATACAGGTAGTGACACACATTGTTTCTAAAACACAATAAGTGCTCTGCTGGGGAATATTTCAAGTTAAGGATCAGTTCATGAGTTATATCTGCTTTTATTTTTCATTAAAAAACATTTCGAATTATTACTTAATAAATACAAAAAAGCAAATAATATCTTTATAAGTTAAGCGGTGTCAGTTGTAACATATGCCACGGTGTCGATTGTAACGTGTTTAATAATTAAGTAAAGTATTGATCATGATAAAAATTACAAGAAATAATCCACTGCTATCAAAAACATAAAAGAATAAGAGCAAAGAAAAGAAAGACAATTCCGCAAGTAACAGTCGCAGATTACTCTTCAGATGGCTCCGATGAGGCAACTCTCTGATATGTATTGGCCCATATTTTTTGAGCATAGGCGATTGGTTGCAGTGGCGAAAATGTAAAATCTGGAAACCAGGCATGTTAAATTGTACGAACTGCAATTACGTTAGCGACTAAAGGCATTGGTCAAAATGGTCCATATCACCAGCAGAATATATATTTTGTTCGCTTTTAGTTGAGTCATCTGAAATTTGTATTTTCTGAGGTAATAAATAATAATATATTATGTTATTAGGAGTAGAAAGCGGTCTTTTTGTGTTGAACCCAGCTATTGCGGCCGAGGCGCTTTTTGACATTTTTTTTGGAATTTTTTTATTTGTAAAATTTGCAATTTTAGTCAAAGCTGGCTGTGTACACTACAAAACACAAACGATTCAACTGTCAAATAACAATTTTCAATATGATCTGTGTTGCTGTGGCGACTGTCGCCGCCAGCGGTGAACTAAGAAACTAACATTATTTTACTATTACAACAATAACAACATTTTTGTACTAGTAAGACAATGAATATCTTCTACAGCGTGTGTACAGTAGTATAATATGCATATTATAATACGCTTGAAGAAAAATGTTTTTTTTTCAATAATTTCTTCTTTTATCTGTTATTTTACCTTATTACATCACTGTTCAAATTTGTTACAATTAACACTGGCCCTGTTACTATTGACACCAGTTAGGTGGCAATTGTAACATTTATTGTAATGCCTGACTAAAAATCCGTATACTTTTATATTTGTCACATTTTCAAAACTTTAAAATATAAAATATTATTCACTAAGGTGAGTAGGTTCTTATATAGGTAATTTCAAAATTTCGAAATGTAACGTTAACTTTTTGACAAGCACCCAATTTCTCATCTATTATGACAATTGTTGAGAGGTTAAAATCAAAAACGTTAGAATTTGGTTTGTAGCATGTGTTGGAATTTTTGATTATAAAATTTAAATAATTTAGTTTATTTCGAATATTTCAGTTTTGGTTCCTTAGAATTCTTGGTCATAGTTTTTACCTTCTGTCACCTTTGGTCAAAAAATTCGGTGGTGAGTTTTTAGTAAATGAGCACTATTTAATGTCCCTGGAATACGATTTCATAAATTTTACGATACAATACTAAAAATTATAATTCTTTCGTATTCCTCTTCGTTACATCCATATGAAGAGCTGATTAGATTTTGGTTATAATTGGTCAACCGGAAGTACCCTCGTTTGAAGATTTTAACAGTTTTTCTTGAAAAAAAGCTATTATATATCTTTTTTTTCAAATTTAATGTTATTGTAAATATTAAAGAATATTTTATTCTTTATACGTTTTCATTACATTTTATACTTCATATTCAATGGATATTGAGTTAAAAAATTATAAAGATATTAAATTTCATAAAACGGCCAGTTATGCAATAACACTGGAAACAGCTAATATATTAATTTAAAAAATTATGATAGACAAATGTCAATGTCAAGTGCAATTGACGTAGCATGTTTGTGTTATAATTTTTCTGCAAGTATAGAATCAATACTAAGAATATAGAATCAATACTAAGAAACTTTTTGTATGGAATTTGTACAAAATACCTAGAACTTAGGGAAGGTAATGTATTGGAAAAAATATAATCTTTCGCAAAAAACTATATATATATATATATATATATATATATATATATATATATATATATATATATATATATATATATATATAGGGTGTTTCCTTTATAACAACCAGCGCTTTTTTGGGCGAACTAATGACTTTAGAAAAAAATGATTTATACAAAAATGATCTAGAATAAGGGGCTAATTTATTAATAATAACAAACCGAAAATTCGACCAGTGGTTCTCAAACGGCAGGACAAAATTATATTTTTTTAAATGGTATCCTATATATTTTTAGCCCATTAGATAGAGAATTTTTTTTGATTTCAACGATATAAATGTGGTATACGATTGTATAACAATTATTTCGAGAAAAATGGTATTAAAATAATGTTATAATATTACAATGGGCTATGCAATACACAGGTCTGTTGCCTAGTTACGCTAGTAGTAAACCCATTTTTTATTACATTATTTCTAGTTTTTAATGCCATTTTTCTCGAAATAATTGTTATACAACCCTATGCTATATTTATATCGTTGAAATCAGAAAATAATATTCTATTTAAAGGGCTAAAAATTACATAGGGTGTCATTTAAAAAAATATAAAACATTTTTCTCTCAAGTTGTTAGTTCGCCCAAAAAAGCGCTGGTTGTTTTAAAGGAAACACACTGTATATATATGAAATTTGTATAATATACATAGAACTGACGGAAAGTAATGTGCTGGCCACATCAGATTTTTTTAGTTAAAATTCTTAATTATGCATACATGTAGTTTGGTTTAGCTTTAGTTGGTTGTCAGTTATAAAATACAAAATCGCTTTCAAATTTATGCGAAAAGCCAATTACGAGTACAATAAAACTAAAAATGTAGCACATTTAAAAAATGAATGAATCTATATTTATTATAATTTGCGGAAGTAGGACTTTTGAGAGTCAAAGTAGGACAAGTAGTAGCAATTGTAGAATTGTCCTACCGAAAGAAGAATTTTATCTAAAACTAAAAGTTTATACGTGTGCTATAGTCAAGCTTAACCTTAAAGCGTACAGCAACCTAGAATTTAGGCTATTTATTTATTGAAATTAGTACTACATTTACATAACCTAATGTAACGTAATTTTATAATAAATAAGACCAAACTAGAAATCAATAAGGTAAAGTGAGTAACTCTAGGTTACTAGCATAAACCAACACAAAAGAAGCATTGTCTTCAATTTTAGAGTTATGGACCATCTGACGAGATATGTATATATTTATAAAGTTTTTAATTTACTTACAAGAAGTTCGAAAGAAACAAATACCAAAAATAATTCTCTATAAATAGCTAAAATTCCTTTCTCATGTTTCACAATCACAAACAATAAAATTTGAATATTATGTCTGTATCGTTAAAAACCAAATGAATCATCTATCTTATTTGCTTACAATTTTTAGCAAATTTCCTTAAAACTTATCGTGTACTAATCTTATTTGTTTCTTTATCTATATGAGTATGGATATGATTTGTGTAAAAGTAATTAAACAATGTAGATTATAAAATGAGCCGACAGAAAAAAGTAAATATTGAAGTTAGTAAAGAACGTTTCCGCTTTTTATACAAACAGACAATTCCATCGGGAATGTTACAACAAAGTGTTTGCGCATATCTCACCACAATCGCATCCTCCATTTCTTTCAGGTCATAATTTTATGATCTGAGCATAGTTTCAAACTAAAGAAAATTATATACAGTTATTTAACTATTTACAATAGAACATTTCCTTTTAACAAAGAAAACATATTCATATTTGGACATATTTTAAGGAGGGACGATATGCAGAAAATTATAATTGAAGGAAAAATACAAGGGAGAAGGGAAAGAAAACTTGCATAATTTACCTAATATTATTCATAAATTCATCAAAAATATTTAATTTTATACTTTTCACTCATTATTTTCTTTAGAAATATTCTAAATCTCATGTTGTGACGTCATAATTTTGTATACACAGTACTTATGTGACATGAAATATACAGGGTGTCTCGTAACTTTAGGTACATATGAGAAGGGCATATAGTATTTAACGTAACGATAACGGAACAAAAAGATATTTTCAAATTTCTTATAATTAAGAGTAGTTCACTTATGAAAAACATTTTTTGTACCTCTGGATACCATAATATTGAATATAAAGCCTGCTTCAGAGTTTACACAACGTAACATATCATAGCATAACGTAACATAACATAAGCAGTCACTGATGATTTCATAGTTTCAAGTAACGAATATTTCTCAATAATGGAAATTAATAATGCTTCATTCATGTTAGCTTGACAAAAACCACAAAATCACCAACTTGAAAGTCAAACACAAACTGAATTGACAGCTATTCTGCTATTGTTTTGCAATGTGGTACATGACGACTCACGTATAGTTTGTTCATAGATTTAAGAAAACTATTCCCATTAGACCTCTGGAGTGAGTAAACCCTAAGTGGATTAAAGAAAATTTATGGTAGCAAAAATGTTAAAATTTCCAGTGATGGATTTAGAATAATTGAAAATTTATTTTCCCGAGGTAATTTGTTGATTTTCATGGAATAAACCACAACATATAATAATACACAATTTTTTTTATTAACAAAGTTAAGTCAATATAAAAATAACAATCTAAGAATTATTTATTTGCTATTGCTTGTATGTCACTGTCATATACATAATATTTTATAAAGAATGTTAAAAATCAACATAAAAATAGAATTTAGAATAATTGAAAATTTATTTTTCCGAGGTAATTTGTTGATTTTCATTGTACGTGTCCGAACTTAACCTATTAACATAACGTATCCGAGAGGAAATGAAATTTGGCCATATTCTACGTTTTCTTAAGTTATGAGGGATAATTAAATTAAGTTATGTTATGTTTCTTACGAAAACTATGAAATACTATACCGGTTTACATACATCCATATTTTCTTTATGTTATGGTATGATATGTTATGTTACGTTATGTAACCTCTCAAGCAGGCTAAAGAAATTAGTTATAACTATTACGTAAACTAATTTAACAATGAAATTAATTTATGCTATTACGTAAGGATATACTTATACAACGTAATATTTAATATTAAATGATGAATGAAGAGTTAGAAAATATGAAATTGAAATAATTATTTACGTTTTCCTCTAAGAAATAAAACAAATTACCATAGTTATTTTCATTAAAATTTCGGATTCTATATGCAAATGCTTCTCTTCGAATATATCTAATTAATCCGCATTTTCAGAATAGCTATTTTTATAGATTTTTCTTACAAATAAATAAACATATCGTTACAGTTTAATATCACTTGTTGGGTATATCAATCTGCTACCTGCTTTTTTGTGAATATTGCGGTAATGCCGCTAATGATCATATATTTTTATACTATATAAAGTTGTCTCAACCGTCCCGATTTCACGATTCTGTCCCGCGTCCCGCCTAGGGTTCTAGCGGGACGCTATGTGTCCTGATTTTTCACCTGTATATAAATTAACAATTCTTAAAACTTAGATATTTGGTATCCAATTATTGTTTGTCTCTAAATTATAAGGCTGCAATTTGTAAGATGTAAACCCTACAATATGTAGAGTACATACAACTGATTATAAATAATTTGAAGGAGTATAAAGTTATTTCATTGAATTAGTTTATACTACGTATTTTGTTTCATTACTTCTACTAGTTTCTCTTAAATAGTTTAAGATAAATAAGGCCTTGAAAGCTAATGAAAATGAGAATAAGTTTGAAGATTAAAATGTTAATTATTTTCAATAAGTTGTTTTTATTTCTCTTTTAGTTTATTTGATGGTAATGCGGTATAGTATGACTAGCGAATGAAAGTTGACATTTAGATTATTTAATAGATGTGGTTTCTTTTGCAAACATTTCCCTATATTTGAATTGAAACGAAACTGATCCGTATGTATTCCGTTACAGTAGATTAGAATTGTACTCAATACCAAGAGGCATTTAAAATGACCTTAGCAACATGATTCAGGGATGTATTTAAAAAATTTAGTACCGCAAAATTCTAGTTCGTCCGTCTCCAACCCTCGAGTCGGAATTACTGTTAGAGGAAATTAAAAATAATCCCATTTCATAGAATTGCCAAACTAAATAGTTTAAAGATGAAACTATTGTGTTATAATCAACATAAACGAAAAAATATTTTAAACGCACCCCTGTTTTGATATTCAGTTACCCTAGTCGGCCATCTATTTTCAGTCAGACATAGTAATGTATTTCTGTGCTTTCCTAGTCCAGTATTTAAATGAGTTCATGCGAAAATTTCCTACCTGAATATTTCGTACAATTCTATTCTTCTCTAGTATTTCAAAAGAAATCACATCTATCAAATAATTCAAACGTCAACTTTCATTCGCTAGTCATTCTATATACATTTTTTTTTAAATACTGGCATATTATTTTTAACTGTAACTAGATGAATTTAAGAAAAAAATGATCACATAGTCCAATTTAAAACTTATTAAGGAAGATAATAAACAATATTAATTGTTACACTGTTTTATATGCACAGAGTATTGTGTATAACCAATTGTTAGTGGTATCCCGATTTTTTCTTGCCTGTCCCGATTATTCTGACATACAATTTCGTAACCTAACTATAGAGGTGGCTTATCAGGCGTCTTATCAGTTGCTAATAATGTTGTTGAAAGCAATTTTTGTGTAATTTTAAACTTTTTAAATTTTATTTTCATATTAACATAGTTAAATTTTGTCTATTTATTGATATTTTGGACACCAGATCGTTCGATTCAGGTCGCCTTACATTGTGAGCTATTCTTCGTTTTTATGCTTTCTCGATTATCCTCTTCTATTTTCTTGTTCACACTTCCAACTTCTACTATACATTTCTTATACCAGGCTATTCTGATCTATCCTCATTATGTTAACCAGTGGCTTCTGTTCTATTATTGTGATCGTTGTCATTTTTTTTGGTTCTTCTTCATTTCTTAACAATAATCAAATTAATACTATTTTCCATGACTACGCATTTCTTAGTTGATCTTGTACTTAAGTCTCTATATCTATGTATTATTTTAAATCAAACAGAAGATGTACATATTTATTAATAATAAACTGTGTAACATATTTAAGTTTTTACGGTTCAGTAATATTGTTTGTATCAACTTATGAAAAGAGAAAAAGATACATGACGTAAGCGCGTAAAAATGACCTATACCTCCAGGCATAGACCTAGAAAAATTTTGTAAGCTTAGTTTCTAATTTTTAATATCTCATATCTATATTTACTTTACAGACAGTAGTTCATATACAGTAGCTCTTGCATTCAATTCATTTTATCTCTTTATTTTCATTCAAATCGCTTCGCAAAAACCATTTAAAAAATAATTGAAACTCACATCATATATCATTATCAACAGCAACAAAACGATTCCATCTGTCAGAAAACAAACAATCATCATCTTGTGGATTTATCTTAGCAACAGAGCAGTTTCAATTCATACAAGAATGAAAAAACATAATTCGCTCCATTTATCAAAATACGCATATCTGATTGATGGTTTTATTTAAATCGGACGTTGTGTGTTGGATCCAGGTTGGCTGGGCATTGTCACAGCTGGCTAGATGCAGAGATGTCCAAGGGCTTAATAACTCGTTCCATTATGCTGATAAGCTGCAGTTTGCAATGTCATCGTCAAGAACACACAACAAAAACGAGAAATGTATTGTGAATTATGATAATATAAAATATAATATATATATATATAAAATACGCGTTATGAATTTTTTTTACATAAATAGTTACTAAATACTAGTTAGAAGATTATATTTCTAAATATTGAGACAAATCTGTATTCAATATTTTTCTGCAAAGTTTATACTCTAAACAATACAGGATGTCCCAGGACGAGCTTACGCTATCGTTATTTTGAAAATTACTCAATATTTTTATACAAAATTTAGTATACAGTCTGTCCCATTTAGAGCTGCCACCATTGGAATCTCGAGAACTATGAGGTACAATGTCGGTTAAATGGAACCTTTTGTGTACCTGTAGGGGGACATTTTAAATGTGCTTTTGTTTTTCCAAAAATTCTCATAGGACATTAGATAATGACAAAAAACTGAATTTGATTGATCTTTTCATTTCGAAATTACTTCTAAGCTATCAGTAGTCAAGAAAAATGTTTCAAATAAAAAAGTTACATATTTTCATTGTCTATCCAGTGGCGTACGAAAATAATTTTTTATCGGTAAATTTCCGAAGTATACCACAAAGTTATAATTTTTTAAATGGAACCCTTATTTTATTTTTACTTAAAAAATACTTATTTTTTTTCTCTTTCGACTGATATAAAGGTTATTGTAATTTAAATTTGTTTTACCCTTCAAATCTTAGATTTTTCTATATTTTGCATAAAATTTCTTTTAAAACTTTCATTAGTTTTTCAAAATAGTATATTATTTTACTTATGTAACTTATTCCATATCTACCTTGCTTCATAAATTAATTTTAATTCTATTTTTTTAAGTTAACATACGTACGGATACCAGGTATAATCTAAAAAAATATTAAAAACACAATAACTCTTATACGAATCGAAAGAGAAAAAAATAAGTATATTCTTAAAGTAAAAATCAAATATGGGTTCCATTTAAAAAAATCTGATGTGGCCAGCACATGACCTTCCGTCAGTTATACGAGGTATTTACGAAAATTCTACCGGTGAACTGTTACTGGTAAACAGCTTTTATCAGTTTATAGCTACCGGAATCGATATTTTAAGAACGCAAGTGGTAAACAGGGTAGATCCATAACCTACGAAAAAATTTGAAAATTTTAAACAGGTAACAAATTTGACGTAGTTAACAAAATGAGCACAGTCCTACTTTGAACACATTTCCACTTTTACCGCGCACGCTTCGCTTTGCATCACTACCATTTTCTGATATTAGATTCTTGTTGAATCCGGTAGATGGATTTTGCTAGATATTGAACAATTTTAGAACACGGTAACTTTTTACCACTCGTGTTTTCGAACACAGTCTGTAGATGCGGTATCTACGGGTAGAATTTTCGTAAATGCGTATGTTTTTTCTATAAAATCCATACAGAAAGTTCCTTGCAAAAGATTATAAATTTCTTGTATGTACATTACCTT